>LYNE01000435.1:22027-32535 GCA_001662545.1 Rosa x damascena | reverse complement strand
TACTGAACTGCAATATATAAAAAAAAAATAAAACTGTCAGAGGCCCTCCGGAGACCGGTGGCCTGAGGCGGCGGCCTCAGGTTGCAGCCCTCAGGGCCGGCTCTGGGTCCCTGATCGAAACCCTAGTAGCACAATCTTGCTCGTTGCCATGGTTAATGGTAGGAGACTTTAACGAAATCATGAACAATGCTGGCAAGTATGGGGGGCCTCCTAGGGCAAATGCTGCAATGGCAAAATTCTGTAGAACCATGTCCATTTGTGATTTTATGGATATGGGTTTCGTTGGCAGTCAATTCACATGGGCGAATAAGTTTACTAAGGCACGTTTAGACCGAGGTTTCCAGATCACTCAATCGAGAAGCAGGTTTCCATATAGTAGGGTGGTGACGCTCCCTCCATCTGAATCAGATCATAGTCCCTTGCCCATTGAGGTTAGTGATGAACAATTGGCAAGGATTAAAAATGCACGCCGGTTTTGGTTTGAGGAAGCTTGGTTTGGGTAGGAAGAATGCACAAACATCATCACACAAGAATGGGCTACTCCTACTACTGGGAATGCTTTGAGGAAGTTGGGGCACAAATTAGATGTGTTGGTAGACGACTCATGGATTGGCATCAAACGGATTGTAATAAACAGAAGGTTGACTTGCGTGTATTACAAGAAAAGTTGAACGATTTAATGAAACAGCCCTACTCCTTGACACAGTATGAGGAACAGAGGTTGTTGCATGTTCAATAGCTTAAGGATGGTGATCATAATTCAGCTATTTTTCATAGAAGGGCTAGTAACAGGAATGCCAAGAATGCTATCAAAGGATTATGTAATGAATTTGGGGAATGGCAAACTGCCCCACGGAAATACAAAGACTTCTGTTGCTTTACTTCAAGTAGGGGTTCTCAACTGAAGGAATAGATAATGAAGCCATTGCGAAAGTTGTTGATGCCACTCCGGTGAAGGTAACAACCGATATGAATGCTGATTTGTTAAGACCAGTCTTTGATGAAGAAATTAGGTAGGCATTCTTTCAAATGCACCCTTCCAAGAGCCCGGGGCCTGATGGTATGTCCCCATTCTTTTTTCAGAAGTTCTGGAATATTGTAAGCAATGATGTATGTACTGTAGTTTGTGCTCTTCTTGAAAGGGGAGAGATGTGGCCTGAATCGAACTTCACTCATTGTGTCTTATACCAAAACAAAAAGACCCGAAGGATGCCACTCACTTTCGGCCAATTGCACTATGTAATGTCATTTGCAGGATAAGCTCTAAAGTGGTGGCCAATAGACTCAAGTTGGTGTTACCAGATATTATTTGTCCATTGCAAAGTGCATATGTCTCTGGCAGACTTATCTCTGACAATACTTTGGTAGCCACTGAAGCAGCACATTTTATGCATAAGTTGAGGTAGTAAGAAACAAGTTTCTCTTCTCTGAAACTGGACATTAATAAGGCATATAATAGGCTTGAATGGAATTTTATCGAAGCAATCCTTTCTAAGCTTGGTTTTGCGTCTCAGTGGATTAACATCATTATGACCTTTGTAACATCAGTCAGATACCCTATTTTGGTACATAGTGAGCCAACCCCAGCAATTGTTCCTACCCGGGGAATCAGACAGGGTGATCCCTTATCACCTCTTCGTCATTGATTTCTCAAGCAGTCAATGATAATGTTGTTCAAGGTCTTACTATGTGCCCTCAGGCCCCTACATTTCATCATTTATTTTTTGCTGATGATAGCATATTATTTGGTACTACTACAAATGAGGAGTGTTTTCAATTTAGAGGCATCCTGGATATTTATGAAAAAGCATCAGGTCAAAAGGTAATTTTTAAAAGAGCAGTGTGGTTTTTAGCAACAATGTGCATCCTACTAGACAGTTGGAAATGGCATCAATTTTAGAGATCAAGTGTGTCAAGGAACATGACAGGTACCTGGGTTTGCCCATGAGAATTGGAAAGTCAAAGACTGCAATCTTTGAGTATATTAAAGAGCATATTATGAAAAAGTTGGTGAGTTGGAAAGCCAAGATACTTAGCTCAGCAAGTAAATAAATTTTAATCAAAGCCATTGCTCAAACGATGCCTTTGTATGCTATGAGTTGCTATTTGCTGCCTAAGGGTATATATGATGATATTCACCAGTTATGTGCTTCTTTTTTCTGGGGTGATACTGATGAGAAAAAAAAGATACACTGGAGGAGCTGGGACAGATCTGTGTCTTACAAAATAGGAAGGAGGAATGGGCTTCAAAAACATATATGCTTACAATTTGGCAATGCTTGCCAAACAAGGCTGGAGGTTAGTGTCTAACCCAAACTCCTTAATTGCACGGCTTTACAAAGCCAAATATCATCCCAACAGCTCGTTTTAGGAAGCTGAGGTAGGTGATGCTCCCTCGTTCTCTTGGAGGAGCATATTGAATGGGAGACTGGTACTTAAAGCCGGTGTTCAGTGGAGAGTTGTCAATGGCAATCACATCGATATGTGGCAGGGCAAGTGGATTCCGGAGTGTCCCCAGTATCTTGTGCAAAAGCCAGCAGGATGTACTCTCACAATCTCACCAAAGTCTCTGACCTCATTGATGCTTCCTCAAGGAAGTGGTGTGCTCCATTAGTACGATCTGTTTTTGATACTCCGGTGGGTGATAAAATCCCGTGCATCCCTCTAAGTAGTAGAAGTATGGAGGACACCATTAGTTGGATTTTGAAGCGTAAGGGTTTCTACTTTGTTCGTATTGCATATTGGATTGCTCGTGCAGCGGTACTTGACAACTTTTTGGCATCTTCCTCTAGCAGAGATCCTTACTTGGAGCTGTGGAAGAGATTGTGGAAGGCCAAAGTATCAGGCAAGGTTCAAATTTGCCTTTTGTGTGCATGCAATGACTTACTGCCAATTCGAGCCAAATTGACCACCAAAGGCTATATTGGAGACTTAAGTTGTGTATTGTGTTCACATTGATATGAAGACTGCGGCCATATATTTTGTAAGTGCCCCATTGCTAGCTCTATTCTATTAGCCCCACTGTTCAATTTGAGTGGAAGTCTACTTCCAAATATCTAATTCAAAGAATGGATGTTGGAGTAAGCCCTTCATCTTCAATCTGATATCTTTGAGAAACTGTTGATTATTTTGTGGGCAATATGGAAGAATAGAAACAACAAATTATGGAATGTTGCATGTCAGACAGCAAATGACTTAGTGTTGGGAGCCTTAACATGGTTGGACGAGTTTCATAAGGCTAGACAATTAGATGCAAAGCCGAAACCTACTCATCCAAGATAGAAATGGGTGCCAACAGCGAATGGGAAATGGAAACTGAATGTAGACGGCAGTTTTTTGTCGATACAAAGTTTCTGTGGTGTTGGGGCTGTGCGGCGTGATGATGCTGGAGTGTTCAGTGTCGGTTTGGCATCACCTGTAGCAAATGTGGCATCTCCAAAGCAGGTGGAACTAAATGCTATTAAGCATGGTCTGCAGTTATTGCAGCAGATGCAAGTTAGAAAAGTAATTGTAGAGACAGATTGTCTACAAGCTACTATGGATGTCAAAGATGTGAATTTGTCATGCCCCTGATTTTTAACACAATTAAAAATCGATATATAATCTCATAATTATACATGCGTGATGATTCAGCCATCAATACAAAATACGTGGAAACTTTTTCCCTTTAACACAAGTACATATTAATGCCTTGAACCCACTGTGTCAATATTGACCTGCACCACAGAGTCATACATGAGCTTACGAATTAAATTGTCAATAGCAAAATAAAACGTAAATGCTTCTCAGAGCTAACTACACAACGGAAGTCCTTATCAACGGTAAAGTCACAAAAATGGCTTCCTACCGTAAAACTGCAAAGGCGCTACCTTAGCTTCAGCCACGATTATCCTGACCTGCAGGATTTACCCCTACATCGCTTGAATGGTACACCGGGTTGTCACACAACAAACCTGGTAAGCTTGTGAAAGCTCGTATGAGTAATTCAGAACCACCACAAAACAACTCACACTAAAACTAAGGAAAACAACTAACCAATGACTAAAAAATCGAAAAAATCGCCTAAATTTCGGTGAAATTTTCGTTATTTTATTAAGGTCGCAATATTTTTGTTCAGTACCAACTAAATTTCGCGCGATATTTTTGATATTTCCTTAAATTTCGGGATATTTCGCAAAAGTTCATGATATATTCGAGAATATTTTAGGAATATTCCTTCTGTCTCTTCATTTACCCGCCACGTGACCCTTATTTCTCTCGTACTCTTTCGCCACGTGCTCAATATCTCTCTCCCACTTATTTCCACTTAAAATTCAATTCAAGTAAAAAAGGCAACTAGTGGGTTTCGAACCTCTGCCAACACTAAACAAATGGAGATGCTTTGCCAATCCAACCAAATTAACTCTCAGTACACACGCACCTTCGATTATATTTAACTCTTAAAACAAAATTAAATTAGTTAAGCTTCTAACAAAGTAACAATTAACAAAACCCAAGTTTCTTGGTCAAATTTTGACCAAAAAATAAAAACCATATTAGTCATACAATTATTTCTCTCTGTAAAAATAAATGAAATGTGTGATTGAACATTCTAATTAGATTGGTTTTACATTAAGATGATTTGGTAAATAGACGTAATAAAAGGCAAATTATTTTCAACTATATTTAACTTTTAGTCTTTTACACATAGTTTATGTGTAAAAGACTATAGGTGTAATTTCATGTTTCAAATTGTGTTCCAATCCATATAACATCAAAAGTTGAAATGTATTAAGTTAAATGTCAAGAATCTTTATTTTGTCAGCGCATATAAATTTATCTTATTTAATTACAAATCCATATGCAATGAATTTGCTCAATATTTTATTGATATGAATACAAGAGATTGATCAAATAAGCATGTCTTAAAGCTTCATTTCAAATTTCCATATTTTTATATAGATTTCCGTTGTTTTTTCCAAATATTTATCGATATCGAAATTTTCTCGATATTTCCATAGAAATTTTCGTTTTTTGAACCATCGATATATCCTCGAAATCCGATATGTTAGTCCTTGCAACTCACTCCTTGATTTCTTAAACACCAACTAAAGAAAGCAACTCACGCCTTATTTCTTTCAAATCCACAAAATAAGGAAAGCAACTCACACCTTGATTTCCTATTCAAATCATGAAATAAGGAAAGCAACTCACACCTTGTTCCTTAAAACACAAATTCATGAGTTAGATATAACCTCGCACCGTTACCCCATGAATTACACTGGCAGATAGACTAGAGCTCTAACTGAAATCGTAACCACTCGTCCGGCCAAAGATGTGATTACTCGATATACTGCCAAAAGTCAACTTGTGACATTAAATCCTCGGGCCTCTCAGTCCCTCGGAGTAAAACATTTAAAAGAGTCGCACTGGACCCAAAATGTTACACAAATCTCAATGCTTTTCAAAACAATAGAAATCATCATTTCACAACATTTGTTTTCTGAAAAGCCACAACCAAAAACAATAAAAAGCATCATTCATGCATATTATTTTCATAAATCCACAAATCCACCAAAACATATATATTTCACGTAAATATATATACGTAATCATCAACTCAGGAATGCCTACTAATACCAACTATAGTTTGCAATTACTAAATAACTCTCAGAATTATAAAGGTAATTCTATTCATAAATGAATCTTGTGAGATTACTCACCTCGAAATTCTCACTGAGTCTTCACACCACTAGACTACTTACAGAACACACTCTGTCAAGCACCTAAGGAAAGTACAGCCTTGATTCAGTCAATGAAACACAAGGAATAATGTTCGAAACCCTAAATCGAACTAAAATTCCCAAAGTAAAGCCAAATGAGGCGAAACCACATCCGAGACCACCCAATGTCTCCGGAATACTTCTACGATCGATATGTCACAATCACAAGTTGATCGAACGCTCAAATCCTCACGAATGGAATCATCGAACGGTCCAAAACTGTAAAAATCACAACAAATCCATACGAACTCCAAAAATTGCGTTTTTATATATCGAAATGCTCGTATCGACGAGTGGAAGATATATAATACCAGAAACAGTCCCTTACATGGTCGGAACGCCGCCAGAACGCCATCACAGGCGGTGGTGCACCGCCGCCGGCCAAAACTCAATATTTCACAAAACTCCCAACATCAAAGATATTCTTCTTAGCATGCTTGTCAACTTTCCTAACTAGCATCAAGTCAGAATCGAAGTAAAAAGGCTCAAAAACTACCTCGCAAGTCGTGAATCACTGTTCAATCCGAGCTGAACCAATTTCCACGTGAATTGATCCAAAAAAACACCACAGATCGATCAGGGAGGCTCCTAAGAACTCACATACATTATATACTCATCTAAGAATATTTTTTAAAGAAAAACGCACCTCACGCGCTGAAACCTTAGGAACCTCATTTTTTTCTTTCTCATTCTCGTCCGGCTGTGCAGCCTAGTTGTCTCCGGTCTCTGGCCGTGCTGGTGCTTGATGGATGCGGCCGGACGGGATAGCCTGTTCGTGAGAGTATCTTTGGTTCGGAGGCTGAGGTTGGAGAGGGTTGTTATCTGCCTCTTTCGGTGTACGGAGTCAGCTGTATCTGGGGTTAAGATCGGACCCATCGATGCGGCTCTTAGCCTGATCGGAGTGTTGATGCACGGCTGTGGGCTGACAGTAGTAGCATGATTTCAGGTTGGTGGTTTTGGATCTTTGGTTGGCGGTGGTTTGGAGGAGAGAGATCTTGCTGGTCGAATTATCAGATTGGATTTTTAGTCTGGTTTTGACCTGAGGGGGGGGGGGGATCCTTCGCTTGTGGTTCGTCGGCGGCGGGGTGGCAATGGTGGTGAGGGTCCGACATTGGGGGTCATGTAGCGGCGGTGGCAATGTTGTGGTGCAGCTGCTAACGTGGGCCTGGAGGGTGGGATACAGTGCCCTTGCTGATCTGGGTTCTTGGGCGTGGATACTGCCTGTGGGCCCTAGCTGGGCTGGAGATTGGGTTTGGGCTCACTTTGTGGGCCATGCCCTATGTTTTATTTTATTTAAAATATTTACTTATTTCTGTTGTTTAGTTTGGTTGCGCGTTTTGCGAGCAATAAGTCCCCACATCTGTTGTGTAGGGCTAGTCGAGCTATGTGCCGGTCTGTGCACTCAAAGTGCCTTGTCTGCTCTAGGTAGGTGACTAGTTCCTTGCTTCGTCTAATGGTCGCTATCGCCTAGTGGCAGGGTGAGACTAAGTGTCGTCGGATTTATCCTCCGACGGCAACATAGTAGGAAAGCTGTGCATCTGGTAATTATGCTATGTTGTAATTGGGTTACATATCAAGTTATCTTTCCGTGATGTCACCGTTATATCAAAGCAAATAGAGTCGCCAATAGAGCGCCTTTTGCTAATTGGTGCTTGTTAGAATACATGTATTTTGTAGCGTTTTATGATATTATTTCAGGACGTGCTCTAGATGCTTATTGTAATAAGAGGTTTAGGCTCCATGTCCCCCCCCTTGTATTCGGCAGTTTCATTAATCAAGGCTGGAGGGTAGCCGCACCAAGCCCTCATTTCAAAAAAAACACTAGCCCCTTAACATATGTCAATTGACTTTTATTTTTTTAAATTAAAAAACCTCTCCTAATTTTAGGGAACCTTCTCCTTTTTTCACGGGAGGTATTGCAAGTTTTTCAAATATGATATAGTGTATTGACTATCTTATCCTCATATAGAAAAAATTTATTTATTAATATTTATATTATGTGAGGGTATATATGGTAGTTCAAAAATTTAACCATTCCCTGAAGAATTGGCTTAATTATGTAAGATATACGGGTCCGGATCATGGGACACCATATTTTACACAACTTTTTACACATTTTGTGAGCCATTAGATTTAAAAACATTTAAGGGTCCGGATTTGTTGTTTGAATGATGTCAACACAAGACCAAGTGATGTGGAAAATGACATGACATTACATATTTTCAATCAAAAATTATAACACA
The DNA here is from genome assembly GCA_001662545.1 of Rosa x damascena. NCBI lineage: Eukaryota > Viridiplantae > Streptophyta > Magnoliopsida > Rosales > Rosaceae > Rosa > Rosa x damascena. The sequence goes on along the minus strand of LYNE01000435.1, from coordinate 24,530 downwards.
TTAAAATTCTCTTTATTAAAAGAAAAAAAAATCAAAATTTGGGGAATACTTTTTCATATCAGAAACTATACATGGCCAAAAGAAAAGAAGAAGAAGATGAATAGCAGAAGAACAAACGCCAAAAAAAAGAAAGAAAGAAAGAGCAGAAAATATAAACATGGCAATCATACATTCAAATTCCAATCATATCGATGTATGAACTAGGCAATCATACATGTTTCCCATGGCAATATAATTTCTTTTAAGTTCGATGAATAGCCCATAAACGAAGGGTTCATCCACTTGAATGTATTTCCTTTGTATCGATTCGTCAATTTGAACTTGGCTTCATTCAATACATTCGAGTTCAAATTGATATTCACGTTGTTGTGTTCCAAAACTATATGTCTATATATTCTGTTTTTCCATGTGTAGAATTTGTATATGTTAATTGATTTTTGGATTAAATTCAGTTTAATCCCTCAAACTTTAGGCCAAACATCAGTTTGGTCCCTCATCTTTTTTTTTAATCAAACTCATCCCTGATCTCTCAAATTGCATCAATCTCGTCCAAAATTTGAATTTGGCTCGAAAGATGACGTCATGTGCTGAGTTGGAGCCGACACAGGGACCCACTTTTCAGATTTTAGAAGGGCAAAATGGACATTTCCAAATTAATCTAATTTCTACTTTTTTTCTCTAATTTTCTCTATTTTCTTCTCTCTCTCTCTCTCTCTCTCTCTCTCTCTCTCTCTCTCTCTCTCTCTCTCTCTCTCTCTCTCTCTCTCTCTCTCTCTCTCTCTTCTTCCTCTCTAGATCGACGACCACGAAACCTTGGAAACCCTAAGAGCCTTCTTCAGCTCCCTCACTTGCTCAGCCGCAAATCTCAGCCGCCCATTCCTCACCGCCTCTCTAGCAGCCTTTAATTTTTCGCTCATTTCTAGAATTGCCCTCACCAGCTCCAACAGCTCCCGCTTCTCCCTCGCCTCCTTCGTGGCGGCGCTCATCTACTTCATAATCTGGCCGATCACCGGGCGGTCGGAGAGTGAGGAGGTGAGAAGCTGAACGACGTCGTCGGAGATTTTACGGGAGTGGGAAATGGCGTCGTTGCAGAGGGAGAAGAGGTCGGCGAAGTCGTGGCGGTGAGAGAGGAGGTAGGATTGGATTTTGAACATGATTATGAGGGAGTGGGCGTCCGTTGGATGAGGAGGCGGAGATCCAGTGTGGTGGGGTCGCTGAGGTCCTGGGCCCCCGAGAGGAGGACGACCGGGAATGGCCTGTCAGAAAGTCTCGGAGGAGCGGTTCTAAAACTCCGCCGCGAGTAATGGAAAAATTTCACCGAAGAGAGAAGGTTTGGGGTGTGATGGAGGTGGTGGTATTCTGTGGGCAAGGACCGAATCGGAGCTGGAGGCCGACGGGCCAGCGAGCCCTAGCAGCAGCGGTTATGCCTGCAGGTGGGGTACCCCTGACCTCCGATCGCTTCCCTTCCGATCGCCGCTGCAGATCTCTGGTCCATCCTCAGGTAAACAATCACAGATACGTGCTGTGTTGGTTTTGTTATCTGTTGGGAACTCTATTGTTTTGGGAGGCCTGTGATTTGGATGTGCCCAGAAAGAAGAGGTTTTGGGTGTAGAGAGAAGATTTGGGGGCCGGCTATTTCGATTTGGGAGTGCTGCTGGTGAAGCTCCAGTCGAGATGTTCGACGATAGAGGATGTAGCGAACGAAATCGTTGCAGGCGGTGCGATTCCAGCTTTGGTGAAACATTTGCAAGCGCCGCCGTCGACCGGAGTTTGATGGAGAATTTCAGTGGATAGTGTGGGAGCGTGTGAGGTGTGAACCCGAGAGAGAGAGAGAGAGAGAGAGAGAGAGAGAGAGAGAGAGAGAGAGAGAGAGAGAAGAAAATAGAGAAAATTAGAGAAAAAAAATTAGAAATTAGATTAATTTGGAAATGTCCATTTTGCCCTTCTAAAATCTGAAAAGTGGGTCCCTGTGTCGGCTCCAACTCAGCGCATGACGTCATATTTCGAGCCAAATTCAAATTTTGGACGAGATTGATGCAATTTGAGAGATCAGGGATGAGTTTGATTAAAAAAAAAGATGAGGGACCAAACTGATGTTTGGCCTAAAGTTTGAGGGACTAAACTGAATTTAATCCTTGATTTTTTTTATACCACTTGATTAAATTGCAATCGACCGTAATCATGTTTAGTGATTATAGAGCTATGAACCCTATTTCATACATAGTTGATCCATCGGCACCCCTAGTTTCTGCTCTTTCTTTTTTCTTTCCTTCTTTTAGGGTTTGTCATTCTGCTATTTTTATTTGTTCATTTTTTTGATCGCGTACAGTTCTCATAAGAACAGTATTCCCCAAATTTTGATCTTTTTTTGGGATTTTGTCCATTTACCCCATTTCTAGATATTTTTTTCCCACTTACCCCATTAAGTTTTTTTAATTCTCTCTTACCCAAAACACTCTAAGAAGGTCTTTTCTAATACCCCATTAAGATTTTTTTTTTTTTT
>LYNE01000434.1:110246-123929 GCA_001662545.1 Rosa x damascena | reverse complement strand
GAAGAAGGAATCGAAAGAGAGAATTAGTAATTAATATATTAGAGAATTAGATACAAGTAACAGACCAAAGATTGAAAAACAGAAAACCCACATTGTATAAGATTTAACTAAATAAGGACATGGAGCTCACGTGCAAAACAAGTACAGCAGGCCTGCTTCCGAATTTTTATGAAAAATTACCAAAATTTTCAGTTTTTTCAAAAATTTTCAGTGGTATGTGGGCAGCTATATATATATAAAGGTTGTGGAACCCTAAAATCCCAGTAGATAGATGTTGGCAAGAATGACGATGTGGTCAAAAGTTTTCTCTCTCAGAGAGGGCTATGCAATGGCGGAACCCTCCTTTCGTGCAAAGGTGCAACTCGCTGTGAAAGCCGCAACTTGTGCATCTTTTGCCATCCTTTTTTTGGGGACGGCCCCCTTGCTCGTACGCGTCGTCAAAACGGAAAGGGAGGTCGCCAAGTAGGAATTTCTTCTTTATCATTCATTCATTCTAGATCTAAATCTCTTTCCTGATCATTATTATCATTCATTCATTCTAGATCTAAATCTCCTTCCTTTATAATTTCTGATATTGTTATTGTTTTTTTTTTCTTCAATTTTATCGTTTCTTACTGCTGAATTGATCTATTTTTGTGTAATCACACGCAATCTTTAGTTTTCTCTCTTCGGCGGTGGCCTCTTGTTCTTGTTGTTCTGTATTCATATATTTTACTCAGCTTGATGGCATTGAAATTGGGTTACTGTTTTACTCAGCTTCCATCAGGATTAATACTGAACAAAAAAGTTAGAGAAAATAGGAATGATTAAAGGAAGGACAACCCTAGGACCAATCGATCTTCAATCCGAGTAGGTTGAAGAGGCTCATATAAGAATCCATTTACTATGTTGAAAATTTAATCATGTCAATTGATAAATGAGACACCTTATGATGAGTCTTGGAAACAGTACAAAATATCTATGATTTTCATATGATGAATGAGACACCTTATGCGTTGTAACTCTTGCTCTCAATCCTTATAAATTCTGTTGATTTTTAAACTCTTGCTCTCCCTTACACCATTGTTTCTGGTTTTATAGGAGGTTTGAGGCAGCGCTCTTCCCTGAAGAAGAGGAAACAGAGTGAAGAGAAACAGAGGCCTTAAGCATCCAAGTGAATTTATTTTGCTGCTTATATAGACTTTAATTTAAGGGTGCCCTTAGTCTAATGTAATATGCGTGTAGTTGTTATTATTCACGTATGTATGTTAACTGTCTAATGTAATATGCGAGTAGTTGTCATTATTCGCATATGTATGTAACCGTATGTCTTTAATGGTCTTATTTTGAGACTCAAAAGTATCATTATTTATATGCTACTTAATGTTTAAGCATTAGTCCCATATGGAGGTCCTGCACCTATTTCTTTGCAAAATGTTTTGTGTGAATGGAAGTTCCTGCAAGTATCACCAGATAAAAAAAAAAAAAAACTTCACTATTCATGTCACAAAAGAAAGAAAAAAGAGAGGTAACCTGGAAAAGCAAATAAAATGAGGAGTACAAGAAAAGAACATTCTCATTATATTAAGTATGGTTGTTGAAAACCAATCTGTAACTGAATCAATGGAGGTAGAAAAGAGAACAGGAGCACCACACTCTGCCAATATTATCATTTATCATGTTATAGTCCAGACGAAATAGTGGGAAGGGAGCCGGTACAAGTGTTTTGTTGCTCTGGTACAAAACACTTTTAAGGGTATACACTTAAAAGAGGTGTCTATACACTTTTAAGGGTATCTCTGTCCTGATCCTACCTCATCCTTTTACCTATTACTTCGATCTCTTCATTCTCTTGCTAACATGCCATTGGTTTCACAGGCTTTTGTGCATGATCGGGGACTTGAACCTGACGGTTGTATCTGACATTCAAATATATTTGGAAAAGACTATCAATCATGGCTTAGACAGAGGTTCATATCAGAGATATAAGGTTTGGAATGGTTTTCCCATTGTCTTGGGTTTTGGATATTCTGTCGAGAATTTGTTCGAGAGTGTCTTACTTGTATCTGTGATTTAGTCCAATATGGTTGCACTGGGATGTCAAAATATTGAAATTACTAATTAGCATAAGATCTAGAATACTTTACTCTTGTTTTATTGGAGTTTAAAAAAAATGATGACAACTGATGTCTCTTGTCGTGTCTTTTCTTTAACATTGGGTTTTCCCAATTGAGATGATGATTATGCTACCAATTGCTTCTGACGTTTATGTATTGCTGAGATTATCAAAGCCAACTTATTGTTACTCTTCTGCCAATCTTCTTCCATGACTACACAAAAGTATTTATCAATTTTCAAAAAGGAATCTTCTTCTATCATTGATATGGTAATATGGAAGCAACACTAAATTTGTCTCAAATGTCACCTTGATTAGTTTCTTTTGATTAAATTCACAATTACTGTCATAGTTTGATGTACTTTTAAGGAACTTTGTTGGTTTTCATTGTAGGAACTTAATCGAGAAGAACCAGCTGGCATGGCCTGGGTGGGCCTCATTCTGGATGTTATGTTCTCGATTCTAGAGGTGCTCTTGTTTCCCGGGAAGGGCTTATACTTGGACATTGCCTCGTTTTTTCTATTCTGGTTGTGCAGACAAGTAAGCAACATGTTTATGGGTTTGTTATTACAGTATAGCATTGCTTTCTTACAACATTTGAAGAGTTGACTCCACAGGTGGGATGTTCCATTTTTATGCTTAATGCTGCCTAATTGATGGCTACAGTGCTAGATCTTGACCTTTCTTAGATTACATATTGCATAGAGGACTTTGGATGCATTTTGATTGACTCGATGTGTGTGTGTGTGTGTGTATACATACATACATATATATATATATATATATATATATATTTTGTGTTAAAGTAGTTTTCTGTTGTATTGGCTATATATAGCTTTTGTTGGAATCATATGTATTATATGCTTGTTTGAACAAAACCAAGGATAGTGACGGTACTAAGCAATGACTTTCCCATGCTGTCTTTTGTTGAGACAGTTCATGTTAATATCCTTTTGTTATAGACTTATATCTTGTTTGCAGGTCCAAAGAATGTAAAGGATAAATTTTTTGTTTATAAATATAGTGCTTCTGAACTCAGTGGGACTAATGACACCATAAAATGGCAGGGATGTTCCATCCTTTATGTTGAATGATTTACTTCTGCTTCTCTTCTCGCAAACACGATTTTATGTGTATCCATTTATTAAGTAGTATGTTTTTGTCCATTTGTGTTTGCTATTCATATATTTCACGTTTTTTGCAGATTACATTCAGTCTTCTTTTTTCTTTCATGATCGCTTTCGTACCAGACACTCTGAGTGCAGCACCTGATAAAGCATCTGTCCTGTCCCGGGTGCCTCCATTCGACATAAATTTCATGAAATTGTAAAAAAAAAAAAAAAAAAAATTGTGGTTTTTCCTTCTTATTGTTTATGAATTTTGTGTTTGGAAATTGCTGCTCATCATTTGAGCTTCAGGTAATGGCAGCCGGAAATGATCCAAATCTTGAGGGCTTTGTCATTACCATAAGGCCGGCTTGGGATGTACACTTGATGTTAATACAAGATGCTCTTACCGGAAGGGATTCTATTTCAAGTGGTTCATCGAGTGATTTGGGTTATCTACAGTCGTGCTTGGAAGTGTTTTTTTTTTTCTTTCAAAAAACGTCTTCCAGTTTATATTAGATAAAGTTCTTAAAACTGCAGCATTTGAGGTTGGTTCTTATGCTCTGTATTCTTTTTTTTTAATAGTTGCGTCAAATGCTTAACATGTTGCTTCATCTTCATGTCACCTAAATCCTAACCCCGGTGTATGTTACCCAAGTACCCTTACATCTGGTCCCATTGAATAAGTCGGTTTTCTATGATTGGTTAATTGGCTGTTTGAGGCCATTTAGGGGATTGCTACTTTTTCTAGTGGATGGTGTCAAACGGGGTTAATCTACAGTATTGCATTTCCTACATTGTTTTCCTTTTGAATAGAAACAACCCTTTATTGTTTTTCATTGGCATTCCTGTAAGGATGGTGTAACGTGTAGAATGATGAAGAGGATATGTGCAACGCCTATCTTCAAAAGTTGATCACCTATTCACCTGCTTCTTACTCACCCACTTGCCAGAGACAAGGTCAGTTGATATTTTTCATTCAGTATAAAGTCAATCTAGTTTATATATTTTATGGTAAAAAAATTCATTCATCTCAGTTATTTCACAAGAAGAAAAAGAAGAAAACAGGGGTTCTGTTGAATTTCAAATATTTAGTTTCACCTACTTGTGTATTTGGATATTTTGTTCTACCCCCTCCTTTCCAAAATTTAGTTTTCTGTTTCAACTCCTTTCAGGTCAAAGAATCAAAGAATTAAAGGAGAGGGCTATGAGCGTGCTTAGTCCATACTGCCTGGTTGGGTCACATGAGCTTTCGCATGATAGTAACCAAACTGCACAAGCCTCTGAAAGTGGTCCTCTAAAGTTTGTGAGTGGAATTTATCGGGTAAGTTTGAACTAAAAATTAAATACCTGAGGGCTGAGGAACTGTCTAGTTTTGTATACTTTAGTTCAAGTTAATAGTTTATATGCTCTTTTATTTTATTTATTTATTTATTTTACCATCCATGGCTCTGCTTTTGCTTATCCATTGGACCTCATATTTACTTTCTTTTGTAAATAATTTTTTCCAGAAGGAGCCAGAGCAATTGTCTGGCAATGACGCCTTGTGGACATTTGTGAACTTTGCTGGAGAGTACGATACAAATTTTCAAACTCTTGTGGCTCTCTTGAATATGCTGAGTACCTTGGTATGAAGACGTACATGTTTGAGCTGTTTGATACTTGTAAGCATGCTTTGTCTCGAAATAGTTTGATGTCCATGATCGTACTTTCATTTCAGGCTTCTAGTCAAGAAGGTGCTGCAACGGTTTTGGAGTTACTTCAGGGCAAAGTGTTTCGTTCTGTTGGGTGGAGCACCTTGTTTGATAGCTTGTCAATTTATAAAGAGAAGTTTTAAACAGTCCCTTGCTGGTGCCATGTTACTGGAACTCCCAGAGGATGATGCTTATTTGAATCTCCTTCAAAAGGTTTGTGTGCAAAAGCTTTTCTGATTAGGTGAAAATCAGCAGCAGACAGAGTCCATGACTTGTTTCAAACTTGTCTCTCTGGTCATGTTTAGTGTACTTCTACCTGTAGCCTACCAACATGAACCTGCCATTGTTAGGTTGATACCTTTCAGCACTCTTCGCAGAGGATACAATGATACATCACTATCTTCTCATTGTTTTTATGTTGAAAGGAATAACTTGTTTTTATGTCTGCAGGTTGTGGATAATGGAAATCCCCTTGAACGAAATATTTGGAAGGATATAGTTTTCCTGATACCGTTTGTGCTTAGCTGTTAGATATTTTGAGCATTAAGCTTTGCCAATTTTGTAAGGTCAGAAGAAGAACGACTTCATGAACTTTCCCTGGCAAAAGTAATGAGCTAATGTCAGTTAGAAGCCATATGTTCTATGTCTATCACCATTTAAATCACACACTCTCTGGAGTAGTAAAATTATATGCTTTTTTATTTTTTTGATCATGAAGCATCTGTTTTCTAATTGATTCGTTGATTATATAGGAGGTATATCACGATGGTGGAAATGTGCCGGGGAATAGTGGAACATGTGCTGAATGTCTTCCTAAGCCATTTTCAGAATAGGTATGTAGGTATGGATCTTATATATCATCTTCCTCCCCTTCCCCTGGCTTATTTTTTCAAGAGAAGGTTTGCTGGTGGCAGTATATGTAGAGCCTTGTAAGAGATTGTATCATATTTATGTAGATATTCCCATATGGACTTTGGTTCCGACCTCTAATTACTTGTGATTAGGAAAGGCTGCTGCCTGCTGGTACTGATGATTCATGACTATTTTGATTTCATTTTGTCCTTGAAGTATTGTTGGTATTGATTGGCAACTTTCTATGGTTAATCTTACTTTTTCTTTGCAGTTCTTTGGCATCTGATCCCCCTGGTTCTTTGAAGACAATTACAAATGGTGCCAACTGTGGCCCGGTACAAGACATATCTTTGTAATCTCATTTAGACTTTAGAAAGACTGCGTTACTTAGTGAGGTCTACTAAGTATTATCTTTGTAATTTATTTACTAATGGATATTTAGTATAGTTTTATTTACTTCTCTTTTATTTACTAATGGTAATTATTTACTATGACAATTACCTCTGTTCAAGATTCAAATGTAAGCTCCTTTAACCAGTGTAGCCCATCTTGCAGTTCAACTCATTTGATTCTAGCTAAACTAGAGCCTACACTTTTGTTTTCTGACTTTTTCAATATATATATATATATATATATATATATATTTCCATACACACACATATTAGTCTGTTTACTCACCTTACTAGCCTAGCTGACATCATCATTTGGCTATTCAGGTTTAAAGCCGGCAGGAACATGGGAAGTTGATGGAACAGGATCGATAACTCGGGTTCCTTTTTCTATGTATCTTCTTTCTGGTAGTATCCTATTTCCATTCGTACCTTATTTTTCTTTTCTGAAAATCAGTTAACTTCTGTTATTACTGTCAGTTTTCTGTTAACTGTTACAACTTACAATACCCATGTATTTTCTTCTGCATTTTCTACAGCTTCTAATTGACAATATCGGCGGACAGCTCCCAATATCACTCATTTGCCACTCAAATTTGATCTTGTCAGTCCTATTTCCAATTTATTATATCCTTCTAACATTTTATGGATGCATGTTTCAACTACTCTTTAAACATAACTGAACCCTCAAATGACTATCCTTTTTCTAATGTTTTTTGAGTGCATCTCCAAACTGTTCCTTACTAAACACTAATTGACTGCTTGCTTATCTATTTCATCGGCTTCACGTGTATTATACACTTCAGAAAACCATGCACACCAAAGTAAAATTCTTTTCGCTTTCCAAGATCTTTCATTACAATCAATTTGAATTTTACAATGAAAATGCTCCCTTCTTATGACTTATATTTTTTCCTCTATTTGTGAGTCTTCAGGTAATAATAGATGCTACTCTAGGAAGTGAACTTGGGAAGATAATATTACTCTATGTTTTGGATGCAATCATCCGTGTAGATCATGAGAGATATTTCCTGGACCAACTTCAAAGCAGGGGGTTTCCTATGATCATGTCCTATGAATACCAGCAGGTATCAGGTGCTTGTTTAATCAACTAAGTCAACTCTGATTGTTTGTTGGCTAGACATCAATAAAAATAAAATAAATAAATATTAAATAGGTAACAGTTAAAGCAGACCATGCTTAGGGTTGGGAGCTGGTGGTCAGCGGTTCAATTCTACTATGTTGGAACATTTTCCTGATAACTTTTGTGCTTAGCTGTTAGAAATTTTTTAGCACTATGCTTTGCCAATTTTGTAAAGTCAGAAGAAGAGCGACTCATGAACTTTCACCATCCAGGCTTTTTAATCTTTTCTTTATTCCTCTACCATTTAATGGATAGCAAAATTGAGAGATAACTACTTAATAGATGAGGTACTCAAAGTGTACTAGGAATTTTTGGGGGAAGTGGTAAAAATCTGACACATAAGAATTGCTACTATCTATGGTTAATAGTGAGTACGACGGAGGAAAAAAATTACTCTGCTAACTGTTTCCAATAATTAAGGACGACTCCATTTTAATATGGGAGTCAGATTGTAGCTTCCTAACATTTTTAGATGATATGATTATAGGGAGATTACCTTTGGAAGAAATTAATATTAACATGAGGCCGTTAGGAGTTTTGGTCTTTTATACTATTTCTTGGGAGAATTTGTTCTTGATGATATATTATAAATACCATTTTGAAATCTTCCTGACCAATAAGAGTCGTGCAGTTTAATACTTGAATTGAATCATGTGCATGTTGATATGGTCTTCATGATAAAAGGTCTTGTCAAATTCCCATAATAGTATTTTTGGTGCTGGATTGTGTTTCTTACAGAAATTTATAATTTTGCAAATGTACAGGTATGGAAATGTGTCATTGGAGCTGCTGTTGAAGCTAGTAGCAGTCTTTGGTCCAGCGATACGATCTACCATTTCAGCACCTCCAGAGGTCGGAGTTAATCTTCAGGCAGAGCAAAGATATTACCACACACTCTTCTTGTAAGTCGTGAATGAATGTCTCACTGTAAAACAAGTTGTGATTCAATATTTAATTTGATTACAGGCTGGAATGCTGCAACCAATACTCTATACACCTGCAAAAGATCCAGAAAATTCTCCCAGTCTTTGTAAGGTTAGATCCTGACTCCAATGATGTAATAGTACACTTCTATAATAATAGTTTTATACAATTTTGTGTGAGATTTTGGTTTTCCAACTTGCACTCCGCATGTAACTACTTCAAAAGTGGAGGGCAAGTTGTAAAATTAGTTGAAAAGTGGAGTGCCAAAATTAGTCCGCAGCTTCTTCTAAAGGTATCCTCAATCCATCAGCCTTAAGGATGTCCATGTGGATGGATTTTCACTTATGAGCCCATGTGAATATAATGGCAAGCAAAATCCTGCCCTTGTATGAGAATTCACTCAGCAGAAGTAAGTTCCAAACACAATTCTCCACGTGCACACAACCTATTTTGGAGGTGGAAAGACTCTTTTGTCTAATGAAATCATGCATTTGTAATAGTGACCAAATCATACCCCTTTTTTCTGCTGAATGAATGATATGCAGTAGAATTTCCTATTAAAGTTCTGATATTCTGATCTTATTCTGTGCACATGTAAGTTTTGAAGGTGGAATGACCTTAAGGAAATATTTGTTGCTGTTCCTTTTCAATTAGACGGTACAGATAGTAGCTATTCGTTTATTGAACATATCGGGTCATCTCTGCATACTTATATCACTTTCTATTCGGACATAGTTTCTTATCTAGTTGAAAATATAGTAATCGACGCTCAGAAAGTCTATCCTGTTATTTTGTTTGTAGGAAGGGGTCCGTGCTGGCAAGATGTGCTCTAGAATTGAATCTAATTCTTCAAGAGTCATAACAGATACTGTCTGTCAGAACTGCAAAAAGGTGGCTTCGCTGATATAATGTGTAACAGAATTGCATACACACATTCATCCCAAGTTACAGTTCCTATCACAATTGTCTCAATGCTCTCTACCTCCTCCAGTCATACGCCAAGTCACTTAATATTTGTAGACTAGAGCTCAGGAATTTTGTGAGGCAAAGGTTAAAGCAATATCAGTCTTGCCTGAGGAGCTTGAAGACAGAAGTAGTCGTCCCTTCCTAGAGTCATCTTCGGCATTACTTAATATCGGTATACTAGAGCTCTAGAATTTTGTGAGGACAGTCTTGCCTGAGGAGCTTCAAGACAGGAGAAGTGATCGCTGCAGTATTCGCCTTCAGGCATTGTGCAAATTCTCCTGATTTTGATGGTCTCATGTGGGAGATTGCAGTTTGTGTCTTCATTACCGTGTATCTAATTCTCATATGTGTATGTACATTGCAATGTAGATCCTTTAATCATATAAATATAAAAATTAAAAAATATATATTCCTTCAAAACTTTGCGATTCTGGGACATGAGTTTCCTATTGGCATAATGGCATTTAGCCAACAGCATTGCCTTTAGGATGCAATTAGCTTCAGAGGAGAGAGGAATACTTGGGATACTCTATAATGGAACAAATTAATTACAATTAAACAGCACTGGCATTAATTAAGAAAGTGAGTGTTTGACTCCAAGTGGCATTAATTTAACTTGCCATAATTTTTCAGTGAAATTAAGCTTTTTCAGTACAGCTGAACATGCAGCAGTGTGTATCTCTTCCTCTCCAAAAATCAAGACTAAACTTGGCCAAAAATCAGGACTAAAGATGCTTAGCTCCGGTGTGGGGAGTTCTACTCTTTTCATGGAAGGATGTCTTTAGGTCCAAAAAGCAACATTCCTTGGGCGGTGCAAAACATATGCCGTGCTCCCATTCAGCACAAGTCTCTATGTAGAAGCACCAAAATCTGAGCTCAGATTCTGGAATCAGCGAATTCCAAAATGACGATCGAATTTAGAAAATCACACAAACAATCAATGATCAATCAAAGAAAGTAGTAGAGAGCTGAGAATCCAAGCCATACCTCGATCAGTCGATCGATCTCTGTTACTACAAAACTGATAATCAAATGCAATCTGCTACTGCCTCGAAAGATCGACCTCGCCGCTCTCTTAACAAGATTTGCCTACATATTCCACGTATATATGTGATTGTAAAGAAGGTTTTGCTAGTCACAAATTAGAGTATAGTGGGAAATTATCTACTTAGACATAGGATTTGTAGATGACTAGTTATCAAATATTTTGTTCTTTTAATTATTTTATCAATATTTTGTTATAAAAACCTTAAAATATTTAAAAAAAAATATTTTAAAAATAATACATGGTGTCTGGATTTTCATGTCTTTTTAGTCAAAATGGGTTCTCTTAATAGCATAGATGGATATACACTTGTTATCTGTTAATGTCTGATTGTTTTATTATTGTCAAAAATGAAGGGAAGAAAACAAACTTGGTTTCCAAAACATTACCCTCAAAATTAACCCTACAGAATTTGTAGAAGCAGCAGAATCCAGAAAACCAACAAGCCCTGGGTTTCAAGTTTCATTATCACTCCAGTATACTAACAGAGGTAGCACTTTGTGAGATGAGATCTCTTGTGAAATATGTAAAATCAAAAAGTAAAGGCTCGAGCAAAACATCAGTATCCGCAAATTCTGTATCTAAGGGCCTATACAATCTAGATCAATACAGAGTCACCATATTTTTTCTTCTGAATACATGTTTCTTTGCCTTATACTGCTGCCCTCACCAACTTGTCATTTTAGCAGCTTTACCACTTCCCGGGACGTACATGTATACTTGCTGCACATGTAAAGAGAAAAAGGTGTTAAAAGAAATCAAGAAGCAAGTGCTGCAACAGAACCAAAGATAATGCATATCATTTCGTGACAATTTGACAAGGAGAACAAGACCTGAATAATCCAGATGCTAAGCACTGATTCAAGACAGAACATGCCGAATCCGATACAGTAGAACAACTATAAACAGAACAAATTCATCAGTATCAGCCATCAGATCTTAATACTATAACACGAACATGAAAACTACAAAATTATATATGCCAACTGCTTATAGGTTTTGTACACCATTAAAAGAAAAGAAGGCATCTAAGATGAGTGAAGGGTACATGGACAGTCAAATGATAAGCGGACTTCTATATAGTCTTACCCTAACCAAAGATCACTTCGAATATCAATTGCAGCCAGAACGCCACTGTTCCAAAAGCAAACAACAGGTAAATCATAAGTAGATAAACAATGTTCAAGCATATTCCCAATTTTAATTCCTTAGGCATCCACTAGTTATACAATTTTATTGTGTGTAAATCTGTGCAATTCAGTAATCAAATTAATGTTTCGAGCGACATACATGAGAGATTTTCCTTTGAACATTATAGGGGGAGCAACCGCAGCAAAGATGCAGAAGCCAATGTGGATCTGTACGGAAAAGAAAATATAAGTAACAGGCTATGCTAAAATTCCTGGAGTAAACTGCAAACCTACATTGCAACAAGAAATGTAGGACAGCTTTATCAAATAGAAATCTGAGACAACAAAACCTAATACAAAAATAAATCTGAGACAACATTACCAGAAACATGAAAAACCATCTGTACTTCAAAGCACTCTCAGACCTGCAGGAAGCCAGGAAGATTAAATGAAAGAATACCAATCAATAGCACAGCTAACACTATATTCAACAGTTAATGCATTATTCCACTTGCTTTCAAAACTTACGCATGCATTAGCATAAATTGTCAGGAGAGAGGAAATTCCACAATGCATGTATTACTTATTTGAAACACATTGATTGATCATAACTAACAGAACATAGTGTCATATTGCAACATGTTCACTCTGAGAACAGTTGCTTCATTACAGGGCCGGCCCTGAGGGCTGCTATGTGAGGCAGCCGTCTCAGGCCACCGGTTGTCAGGGGCCTCCGATTGTCTACTTAATCAAAGGATACTATATCTATATTTATTGAAACCATGACACAGAGTGAGACATTAGCCCAACGGTTATGGGCAGCTTTTTTGTTGTTTTTTTCCACCCAACTGAGGTTCGCAACCTAGCTTCAGTTGCTGGGCTAGAATTTTTTTGTTTTTATATTGAACTTTTCTTCATCCTTATAATCTATTTAAAGTCGCAAGTCTAGAGTTTTTTTGTCCAAATATACTACATATTTAATTAAAAGAATAAAGAAATACACATTCAACTTTTTTTTTTCTTCTTTGTTTTGTCCAAATACACAATAGAATAAACCAATATGAATAAAGTATTACTAGTTACTCCAAAAACAGTTACTTGAACACCCTATAATGTCTATTTATACGAGATCATATTCGCCTCAGGCCACACAAATCTCAGGACCGGCCCTGCTTCATTATACTCTAACACAATGTCCAAGCTTCAGAGAATTTCTTTGTGGCTATTAACAGGGGAATAGTAAAAGTGGAGCTTGGTAGTTAACAACAAAAGATATCAACAACCAAATTTATCACCAAGAGAAAGTAATACCTGAACACACAGCAAAGAGGACGGTACCACGACACATAAGATCCAGGGGCCCCAGCAATGAAATATATAACCGCAAGGAACCAAATTTTCACCCCTATACCAACATGAGGAAATAATCAATTTCACCGAACTCGAAACAGCAGATCCAAAATTAATATTCAAGCAATTGCAGGACAGACGCAAAGTATATCTTTGTACTCACCTTCACCCTTAATCCAGGCAGTAGTCACAGCTATTATATTCCAGAATAGGCAAGCAACAATTCCTGCATAACATCACCATTCATCAATAAATCTCAAGCCTTCAGTATATAGTAGAAAAACTTATTCATACAGTCTACCTGACAATCTAATCATGATAGCAGAAGACAAGTTCATGCAATGATATATGGATTACAGAATAACAAGAACTGTTAAACATCAGTTATATTATCTTTGACCGTAATAGTTTTAAGGTCATCAAAATTGAGGCCTCAACACCATGTTACAAGGCCAACCATCATGGCACCAACAGCCATGATTTCAACTAGAGAAAACTATAGCCAGCACATGTAAACATCTTTTTTTCTTTCTTTTTTTCTTTTTTAATTGCATGCAATTACAATCCTGACACATGTTATCAGACAATTTATAAATCAAGCAACAGTTGACATACCTAACCATGTTGTAAATGCAACATACATCACCCTTTGTAAATGAATTGGTATTTCGTTTGCAATATCATGATGGATAAGTGGAAAGAAAGGAGGCCAATTTTTTTCCTCCAGAACAATTCCAGCTGCAAAACAAAACAGAGCATGTCAACACCCTAGGTGATAAACTTTCAGAGGACATCCACTTTCTTAGTTTTCTGGTAAGGTTTTGAACACATTCATTTAACCTCAAACAATGAGAAGACTACCGATATTTCAGCAAAATAAGGGCAAGGCATAATACCTCGTGCTGCAGCATCCTCTTTCCGTTTTACAATCTACATGAAGCACCAAAAAAAAAAATGAATGTTGAAATTTGTATTGTATGGACCAATA
>LYNE01000434.1:56256-68359 GCA_001662545.1 Rosa x damascena | reverse complement strand
GAAGACCTGTCAATTCATATTGGATGCTGTTTCCCAGGTACCTTGAAATTGTAAGAGAAGCAGGACTGGAGATATCTCAGCCAGCTTTGCATCCAAATTCATCTGATATACATCATAGAATTACAGTTCGTGCTAAAAAAAAGAAGTTCCATAGGTAAATAGGCTGGTTTCAGAAAACTTTTTGCTCATCTTTCTGAATACTTGTTATACTTATAAAACATTTTCACTCTGTGCAGAAGAGTTTATGATAGTAGAGGCAGTGTGAAGTGTACGGAGGAAAGTCGAGGACCACCATGCACTGGGTGAGTAGTCATCCCGATGAGTAGCGACCTTCCTGATAGATTACTTTCTTTCTAAAAGTTCATACTGTATAGGGGTGATCCATCTATTATTGAGGATTAGAATGTAGGATCTCCTCCTTTGACACCATGAGAAATTTGGTTGGTTTAATCACATCCTAAAAGTGGAAATTGACTGGTAGGATGTGGATAAACACCATCTCTGCATAACTAAGCAGACACAAATTTGCTTCTTTATAGTATTCTAGAATTATACATAGGACTCCAGTTTTCAGGATACATTGGTCTTCTGTATGGGTCAAAACTAAAGAATACAATGGCCAGCCTTCTTAGTCTTTTAAGTTTACAAAATGCAGGTTTGTGGAAGGTATGGCTCCGGTCTTTTCAAGATCTGCCTGGCATTGCACTTGGCATCTTATACAGGTAATCTCTATATATTGGTCTGTGACTTCAATTAATATTTTGAAATATGATGAAGAAAATCATACTCTTGTTACTACTTACATTAAACTCTTACTATCAAATAGCTCCATATCCTCAATGTATTGATTTTCAACTCGTAATTGTATCGTCTGGAGTACTATCTCTTGTTAAATTTGAGCACCATCAACATGTCAAATATCACTTTGGAAATGTCTTTATTAAATTCTTCATGGAGCTGCTTTCTTGTTGGTCAGAATGATCTTGTACATGGATGGGGTCTGGACATGAAGCTTGGGTATTGTGCACAGGTAAGATCTACTTTCATACTAATCTTCTTGTAACATTTTCTGCTCCAAGGGTTGGTACTGCTCAAAATTGCTTAGGTTTCTTATCCTTTCTATAAAGTTATAGAACATCAAGCATTCAGCAGAGATCATAAATAAAATATGGCAATTTTGCAGGGGGACCGTACAAAGAATGTTGGAGTTGTTGATAGTGAATTTATTTTTCATAAGGGTATACAAAGTTTGGGAGGGGGTGACTCACCCGAAAAAAAGGTTAGTGCTCCTTGCATCTTTCCCTATTTTCATTGTGTTCAGATTGTCTCTTAACATTGCCCTGCACATTAATCTACTAACACTTCTGATTTCTCTCCCTATGTGCAGGTTTCCAATTCTAAGAAGGTAAACTTTACTACAACCAATAGATAAAACTCTTTTTTCGTAAGACGTTCTGTAACTGCCCCAGCTTATTAATTTTTGTTCTTATTGATATTCAGAAACGTATTGTTTCAAATCACGATGGAAGAACCGAGGTGAGACTCCATCTAATGTGTTTAAGATATTTTAGGACCTCATGTACTGTTAATAAAAAACAATCACCTCCGGAAAGCTAGATGAACTTACTAATGGTTCTTACATTTCACATGCACTTGGGCAGATTCGGAGGCAATCAACGCGGGAGTTTACAATGTTCAAAGAACGGTGGAATCGTGCTGTAGAAGAGGACAAGAAGTGGATTGATCCATTCAGAACTGACCAAAGACGGAGAAAGAAACAGCGGTTACGCAACAACCATTGAAGCTTTTTAACTTAAAGAAAATTCTTAGTGCACCTTCTCATACACAGTCCTCTATACTCGATAGTTTAGTATGTGTAGCGTTCATTGAACTCAATAATCTATTCATTTTTTGAACCTTTCGAAAAACTTTGTTCCCCGCAACTCCCTGTAAATTGTTCCAGCTGTTTTTGCTCTTCGTTACTTTTATACAAGGTTTCCAGTTCTTGTTCATTGTTCTATTATCAGCCGATTAATCCTGCACAAACCAAATTGCCCACCTTGTAGCTGTGCAATGTGGACTGGGAAATTGGGTTTCATTAGAACTGGGCCGACTTACATTGGGGCCAATATTATATAAAAACCAAAAAACAGAAGAAGAAGGAATTGTAAACTGTTCATCATTCTAGAAGACTATATTAATAGCGCGTAGAGAATAATAATCAAATCAAGTCTTTACAGCTTGTGCCTGATATAGTCTTGTTGTCTAGCGGCTCTGGCCTTAATAATGAGAAAACAGGTTTTCCAGTAGAATGAAAAACTTTTGACAAAAAGGAAAATAGAACGAAAAATTAAATAGTAGTCATTTTTTTAAAGGGAAAATAGAAGTCATTTTATAACTTTACAAAGTTGTAGTCCATGTGATGCGTGCATAATTTTCTATTGCCGTACGAACCTTCTTTTTTTTATTAAGCCAAATTGCCTAAGATTTTACGGTTAAGCCAAATCTATTGGATTTCATCGACATTTCTTATTTTTCAATTTTGATCAATTTAAAAGTATCTCTGACTACTACGACTATTGAATCATCCAAATTTTACTTCATTTTATTGAAAAATGACAACAAATATCATACAACATTAAAAAAAACAAAATATATTTTTTATATTTTTTTGAAATGGAAGGGTGTCAATCAGATAATAACATATTCATAAAACCTAGAAGCAATTACCGCAGGATAAAGCACTAGTAATCAAGACAATTTTAGTCTTTAAGACTAAAATCGGCCACAACTTATTCAGAAAAACTTAATACCGCCCTACACAGAGGGGACTTCCCCAGCTGAAACCCAACAACGGAATTTGTTACAACCAAAGCAACAAAACGGAGCATAATGGATTAATTAACCAACTATACAACTAACACATCTTAAGAAATACCAAACACCCAATGAGAAAAAACCCGAATTTTCATTTTTGCCCCTGAAGAATGCAAAAATCAAAACGAAAAGGCCGCCTTCGCTGTCCAAAAAGGTGACAAAAGATTATAGACGAGTCCTCCTCCTCCGTTTTCTCTCTCCAGACAAAAAATAAAAACGCTTTATTCAAACCGTTTACTCATTTTCTCTCTCTAGAATTCTAATTCAATCCTTCACTTAGCTTCGTGCCCTCAATTTCTCTTCGTCTATATTCAATTCTACTTCTCCTCCTTTCTTCTCCTTCAAGTTTCTCCTTCTTCGATTCCTCCAAATCTCTTAGATCTCTCAGTACAGAACCACTCGCTCTCATCCATGGCTGGTCGATTCGATAGTAACCCCTTCGCTGAAGAAGAGGAAGTTAATCCGTTCTCGGTGAGTGTCCTTTTGCGATTTTCTGGTTCTGGTTGTGATGAATTTGGATGCGATGATTTGGTTTTTGAATCTAGTCAAATTTGGATTTGAAGGTAGGTTGACTTGAAAGGCTTTTTGGTTTTTAGCTAGTCTTTGCGACTTTTGGCTGCGGTTTAGTAGATCTTAAGATCTGCGATCCTTTCGGTTTTGGATTGTCAGTGAAATTGAAGTGAATCGTGTTGAGTTTGTAGCTATTCAGTTTGAATTGGTGGAATCTCCATGGATTTGAAGTCTGTGTAATTGAGTATGTGTTACAGTAGCTTGCGATAGAAATTTTGTGATCTAAATCTCTATGTGTAAAAATAATCAGTCAAAACTTCGTCGGAGTTGCTTGTAGAAACTGATTTTTCTGTGGCTGTTGATGAAGTTTATATTTAGATTGAACCGAAATGACCGAAAAAAATCGGTGGAAGATAGTTTCCTGAATATTTCAGTTTTCGTGCATGGACTGTAAAGTTATTAGGCATGAAGAACATAGACGGTGGTTTTGTATGTAGAGAAATAGAAACTATACTTGTTTTATTTCTCCTGTTTGAGCTCTAATGCATTTGTATTGCCAGAATCATGGAAGCGTTGCTCCTGCCAAGAACTCCAGACTATCACCTCTGCCTCCGGAACGTGCTGGTTTCAATTACGGTATTGGTGAAACCGTCGATATACCTATTGATGGAAGTGGGGTAAGTTTGAATTGAGAGGTTGTTAATTAGACTACTTGTATTTTGGCATAGTGTTTTTCTAATTTTAGTTATTATTATTTATAATTTAGGATTTGAAAAAGAGGGAGAGGGAACTCCAAGCTAAAGAAGCTGAACTGAGAAAGCGTGAAGAGGTATGATTTGAAAGAAATTCTAAATTGTGATTGCATGGAAATTTAATACTCAGCTGTAGAGAACTGATGTTTGTCAACCTGTTTATCAAATTTTTATTTATTTATATATTTTTTTTATTAAGAGACTGAAAATTTTCATAACTATCCTGAACATAAAGGATGTAGAGCACTGATGTTTGCCATTATGCATTTTTTCGGTGATTCTGGTTAGGGATGAATAGGAGTATCTTACGAGGACTAAATTTCTGGGAATGATTTCTGAGATATTTACTTGAATATTCTTAGAGCAGAATTTAAATTTTTTTTTTTTGGGGGGTCTCTTGTTCAGTTGTTTGTCTTTGCTTACTTTACATTTTCAACCCCCAAAAAAAAAAAATGACATCAAATGTTCCTGTAACTTTGTATTATAATTCTTTATTGGTCCATACAATACAAATTTCAACATTCATTTTTTCTTTTTGGTGCTTCATGTAGATTGTAAAACGGAAAGAGGATGCTGCTGCACGAGGTATTTTGCCTTGCCTTTATTTTGCAGAAATATCTTTAGTCTTCTCATTATTTGGGGTTAAATGAATGTGTTCAAAACCTTATCTAAAAACTTAGAAAGTGGATATCCTCTGAAAGTTGATCACCTACAGTCTTGACATGCTCTGTTTTGTTTTGCAGCTGGAATTGTTCTCGAGGAAAAAAATTGGCCACCTTTCTTTCCACTTATCCATCATGATATTGCAAATGAAATACCAATTCATTTACAAAGGGTGATGTATGTTGCATTTACAACATGGTTAGGTATATCAACTGTTGCTTGATTTTTAAATTGTTTGATAACATGTGTCAGGATTCTAATTGAATGCAATTAAAAAAAAAAAAAGATGTATACATGTGCTGGCTATAGTTTTCTTTAGTTGAAATCATAACTATTGGTGCCATGATGGTTGGCCTTGTAACATGGTGTTGAGGCCTCAATTTTGTTGGTCTTAAAACTATAACAGTCAAAGATAATATAATTGATGTTTAACAGTTCTTGTTATTGTGTAATCCATATATCATTGCATGAACTTGTCTTCTGCTATCGTGATTAGAGTGTCAGGTAGACTGTATGAATAAGTTTTTCTACTTTATACTGAAGACTATAGAGATTTATTGATGAATGGTGATGTTATGCAGGAATTGTTGCTTGCCTATTCTGGAATATAATAGCTGTGACTACTGCCTGGATTAAGGGTGAAGGTGAGTACAAAGATATACCTTGTGTCTGTCCTGCAATTGCTTGATTATTAATTTTGGATCTGCTGTTTCGAGTTTGGTGAAATTGATTATTTCCTTGTATTGGTATAGGGGTGAAAATTTGGTTCCTTGCGGTTATATATTTCATTGCTGGGGCCCCTGGATCTTATGTGTTGTGGTACCGTCCTCTTTACCGCGTGTTCAGGTATTACTTTCTCTTGGTGATAAATTTGGTTGTTGATATCTTTTGTTGTTAACTACCAAGCTCCAGTTTTACTGTTCCCTTGTTAATAAGCCACAAAGAAATTCTCTGAAGCTTGGACATTGTGGTAGACTATAATGAAGCAACTGAGAACAAGCATAGTGAACATGTTGCAATATGACACTGTTCTGTTAGTTATGATCAATCAATGTGTTTCAAATAAGTAATACGTGCATTGTAGAATTTCCTCCCTCCTGATAATTTATGCTAATGCATGCGTAAGTTTTGAAAGCAAGTGGAATAATGCATTAACTGTTGAATATAGTGTTAGCTGTGCTATTGATTGGTATTCTTTCTTTTAATCTTATTGCAGGTCTGAGAGTGCATTGAAGTACGGATGGTTTTTCCTGTTCTACCTGGTAATGTTGTCTCAGATCTCCTGTTGTAGTAGGTTTGCAGTTTACTCCAGGAATTTTAGCATGCCCAATACTTATATTTTTTTCTGTACAGTTTCACATTGGTTTCTGCATCTTTGCTGCGGTCGCTCCCCCTATAATCTTCAAAGGAAAATCTCTCACGTATGTCCCTAGAAACCTTAATGTAATTCTACTGTTTGCAGAGGTTTATTCTCTCCAGACATGCTACAATACACTTGATCTAGATTTCTGTTCTTAGTTATACACTTAGTTATATACACAGATAAAAGTGAATATTTAGTGGATGCTTGTGAGGAATTAAAATTGGGAATATGCTTGAACATTGTTTATGATTTGAAATTTTTATTTTCCTGTTCTCTACTTATGATGTACCTGTTGTGTGCTTTTGGAACAGTGGCATTCTGGCTGCAATTGATGTTCTAGGCGATCATGCTTTGGTTGGGGTAAGACTATAGAATTTTGCTTATGCCCATGTACCCTTCACTGATTTCAGATGCCTCTTCTTTTAATGGATATATGAGACTACAAAATTCTACTCGACTTATGACTGTTCATGTAGATGGCATATTATTTGATAGTTTTGATATTTTTGTTATTGTATTACGATCTGGCTGATATTGATGATTTTGCTCTGTTTACAGATCTTCTACTTCATTGGATTTGGCATGTTCTGTCTTGAATCAGTGCTTAGCATCTGGGTTATTCAGGTCTTGTTCTCCTTGTCAATTTGTCACAAAAGGACTTGTAATATCTCAGGTTCTGTTGTAGCACTAGATTCTTGGTTTCTTTTTTAACACCTCTTTTTCTTTATATATGCAGCAAGTATACATGTACTTCCGGGGAAGTGGTAAAGCTGCTGAAATGAGGCGTGAAGGAGCAAGACATGTTGCGAGGGCAGCAATATAAGGCAAAGAAACATGTATTCAGAAGGAAAAGATGGCGACTCTGTATTGATTTAGGTTGTATATGCCCTTAGCTACAGGATTTGCGGATACAGATGTTTTGCTCGAGCCTTTATTTTTTGATTTGTGCCCCCTTTACATATTTCACAATTGATTAAGTGCTACTACCTCTTTTAGTATATTGGAGTGATATGGAAACTTGAATCCAAGGGCTTGTTAGATACACGTTTTCTGCATTTTGCTGCTTCTAAGAATTCTGTAATGGAGTTTAATTCAATCTTTCTCAGTACAATGTTTTGGAACCACGTCTCGGTCACAGAGTTGAGTAATTCTGAGAGCTGTAACTTCATCTTACTGATCCGTCTCACATCTTTCCGTCTGACCCAATATTTACAGTGGGGATTGAAGCATCATATTAGTTACAGACAGGTTGCCTAACTTCTCTGCTGTTTGGGATTTGCTTTGACGCACTGTAATTTTCGGCGAAATGTAAAGCTTCTGATTATGAGATTGCTTTCCTGAGTTTCTCAGTTACATATAGCTAACAATTTGGTATATTCAAAATAGGTGGTTGTGGCTAAATTAGCAGTTCGGTATGGTATTGCCAATGTATAGAAGACTTGCCACAAATAAAGTAGGGGCTCACATCACCATATATATGGGTTCTCAACACAAGCACAACACCCAGTCAAACCCTAAAGCTTTTAGAAAACAAACCATAAGCCCCTCCATTACCAACTAATTCTTTATTTAACTAATAGATTAGAGAGGAAGTGACTCGGTAAATACATAGAATAGTCTCATAGGAACTATTACAAACTCATAGTTTCTATATACTAATAGTTTACCATCTACTGGTTCCATCATAACAAGAACAGACCAGCCCTATTCCTCTAGCAATAAGCAGTACACTTCTTGCAGTCGATGGTGCACCCACCGCCTCCGCCGCCGCCGCCGTAGCCCTTCCCTGAGCGGCTGTAGGAGGTGAAGCACTTAGCAGGACATGTCAGCTTCTTGTTCAAGCAAGGACCCTTTTCTTTGCACACCTGAGTAGGCCTCACGATACCACCCTTGGAGGAGCCTCCGCTCGGACCGCCGTACCCTCCACCATAGCCGCCTCCAAAGCCCTTTCCAAACCCGGGTATGTCAAACCCACCTCCGGGCCCAAAGAACCCTCCCATGCCGCCACCGCCACCATTATTGCCACCAGCTCCACCACCTTTGTTCTTGTTGTTTGAGTGCTTGAGCTCAGCTGAGAAGGCTCCGGTGGACTCAGGTCGGGCAGACAAGCCACCAAGTGAAGCAGTGAGGATCAAAGTTGCCAAGAGAAGACTTGTTGTTGGAATCATGTTTGCTCTCTAGGAGTGTGATGAGATAGAAGAGAAGGTAGTGTTTGAGGAAGGGATATATATATACACAAAAGGTGAAGTGGATATATGATAGTGGGAAGACAAAGGACATTAATGGAGGAGGAGGATGTGTTGGAGGACAGTTACAGAGGGTGAGTAGGTTGGGTGCAATTATTATCCTCTTCAATTTTTTTCATCTCTTCATTTATTGGATCATCAAAGTTTGACACATGAAGTTTGGTAACTCTTTTAGTGATACGCACCCACTATTTTTACATGATAATATTGAACAATTGGGAACCCACATGTTAATGGGATAGTGATATACACGGATGTACACCGACTTTAATTTTAGATTACTTTCATGCAGGAGATGACAAATATACAATTAGATTGTATATCATCTTATCATTTATTTGCATGGAGTTCGGGTGACGCTTTCAGCATCTATTGATGCAGTAATATATCAATGTATAAGAGAATTTTTGATAGGATGCGGCTATTGCCACCCTACAATTTTCTTAGTTTACCCTACAAACATTTGAATTATTGAAAGACCATAGTACTCAAATACAAAATGACTAATAAGTATACTAATTTTCTAAAACAACATATGTAAGAAAAAAATAACTATAATTAATGAAATACAAAGACTATTTAATTTCTCATTGGATAACATTATTCTTTATGCTCTCCACCTAAATTTGAATTTGTTACTATTTTTTTGTCTCCTCATCATTAATTTGTTATTCAATTCACAAAACTATCAGTGTTAAGTGTTAACTTCATCAAAATCTTTGCAATATCCTTTGTGAACACCAAAAGTAAAAATTTAAAACACGAAAAAAAAAAATCAATCTCTTCTTCACTGCTCATAGTTGTAAATTTACTAATATTTTTACATGGATTGAAATAGAGAATATTGAAATTGAAAGGAAAAAAAAAGGGAGTAATTTAGATTATGATTTTATTATGAAACTTTAATAAATTTTAGTTTTTTTTTTTTTTTTTTAAAGGGGTTTGGAACCCAGCCTAGCTGGGAGGCTCAGCCCCACGCCCGGTTCCATTTATTGAATTAAAATTTTATTATGAAACTTTAATAAATTTTAGTTTTTTAATTGGTATAAAATAAATGAGAGATTTTTGTTAAAAATATTTATTTTTAAATTGGATATGTTATAGAAGGATATTCTTAGAAAGAGAATTGGGTTAGATAAGCAAATTTAATAATTTAAATTATAATGTAGGGTGTACTGAGGCACTGAGGAAGTATGGTGAACAAAGAAATTAGTAGGGTAGCAGTAGTCGCATCCTTTTTGATATAGAGTCTTGATTGGTAGAATTTTTTTTTTTTAAATTCGAGAATAAGTAACAAAATATAACATTTTATTCATATTTTTGCATATTTTGATATTGTTCTTGATGTATCTGAGAAAAGAAATCTTCAATATATAAAATCAAAATGTCCTTTTTTGGTGTAACGTAACATGGAGAGTACAATCACATTAAGATTTAGTTGATGAAAGATTAAAAAACGTACGAATACAATCTTATTACGCATTGAGTTATGCTCTGCATTTTTGAAGATTGCTAAGCATAATAAAGTTAGATTAGCTGTCACAAGAGTTGTAGAAACATTAAATTAAGCTCTTAGACATGAAATAAATGGAGCCAACATCCTATCTGCAAACTCATTTAAAGACGACGGTGAAACTTGAAGTCATGACCACATTCAAGGGAGGTACACATCTGCACTTTGTAGAGATGTTAGTCACTACTCACTAGTAGCTCGGCATGTGTGAGTTGAGCGGTTCCCAAAATCTTTGATATGGTTGACCTAGGGAAGGCAATGGGGCGGGTTAGGGATGAGGATCACAATACCATCCCCATCTTCCGAGTAATTCTTCACCCACATCCCCACCCCAATCCCCAATAAAAATATATTGGGGATTCCCCGTCCCCATCCCTACTGGGGATGAAGCCTCCAAACCTGCCCCAGATCCCCTATAAGAATTTAGAAAATAAAATAAATTTTTTCTCATATTGCCTTTTTTAAAATTAAAATATATAACAAGTAAAATTAAAACATGATTAAATTCATAAATCATAATTCAGTGAGTGCAAAAGTCAAACACCATTAAAGTAAAAATGTAGTCATTAAAGTAAAGTAGTAAATATATATATATATATATATATTTGTGATTTATATTAAAAAATATATATATATAAATTAAATATATGTAAATTTCATTGGGGCGGGTCCATCCCCGCCCCATCCCCGATCTTAGATAGTGGGGATTGGGGATCCCCATCCTCATTCCCCATTCGTCCCCGAATTCTCCCCCCATTAAAGGCGGGTATCCAATGGAGCTCCGCTCCGCTGGAGATTTTTACCATCTCTAGGTTGACCTAATAGGTCATATTTTCTAAACCATCGTTTTCAGTTTCTGTCACAATTTGTAGGGATGGATACACCTTAATTCAAGTGTATAGTCTACGCATGCAGTCCCCTATGGCAAATCTACAATCACTAGGACGACTGTTAGAGCACAACAGATTCAACACTATATGGCCTAACTTGTTAGACTATTATCGTGCCCAAAAGTTTTGTGATCGAATGAGTAGCTACCTAGCTAATATCTTCTCTCACGTACAGCGTCAACGTGCACCTAGCTATTAGAAAGTATCAGATGTTATATTACATACGTAGTCGGGGATGGAGAAGTCGGACGAGACCTCTTCTTCCATACATTAAATGATCGGAATACGAGTTAACAATATATGTCAAGATGACAAAACCAGTGTTGGATAGATTAATATTCAATCTAAACACCTAATTTTGCACTTAAGTTTTGTCAAACTCATAATGCAGAGCTGGGTTGCTTAATTATCTGAACTTCTACTTATCGAAAATGCAGTTTCAATCAATTCTCTGATCAATCCCCACCTTTCAACTTTCATTGATAACTTCTGTATGAGTGTGGTCCAATGGTTGTATCATTTGGACCCATCCCTACCCCATTAAAGTTGAAACCACTTATTCTCCTCATAGTGAGGCAAATATGCCTATAGGCTAGTTACAAGAATTTTATTAAAGTGAACCGACTTTGTTGAACTCATCCTTTTCTTGTTCACAAAATGATGCAGTAAATAATTTCAGAAAAATGATATGTACATGGAAATGTGGAATCATGTTGTGCTTATGGTTAGAGTAGTTTATAAACAAGCAATACTATACATATCGAAGGTTTCTCACTTTCTTTGAACTTTGAAGTATAGATTGCTTTTTTAGAGTAATGCTAAATGAACCACCTTAAGTGGCATTTTATGTGGCATAGCCACATCATCAAAGCATAATTTCTAATTCTTTTATATTTATTTTTTTGTTAACTACGAAAGTTCCTTTTTCTTTTTTCACTTTCTTAATTTTATATTTTAAACCCTATTTTTCTTTTTTCTTTTTGATCTAATCTGCGCCCTCTTCATCTTCATCAGACCAACGTCTTATCTCCTCCTCTCTCACCCCTCCTCTCAACCCTCTTACCTTCTCTTCAATTGGACAAGCGCATGTGTTAATACAATAGATTATAGCCTAGAAAGAGGGGGATGTTTAAACCTCAGCGTCGGAAACATGTAGACTTACTTTTCTTGACCAATCAAAATGTCCAATAAAATCTCTTAGTTGAAGCATCATTTTGATGTCGTTGGACACGTTAAACCCAAGTATGATTACAACCTCCAATAAATTTGGAAAATTTGTAGTCATAAAC
>LYNE01000434.1:34506-55858 GCA_001662545.1 Rosa x damascena | reverse complement strand
AAAAAGAAAAAGGAATTTTTGTAGTTAAGAAAAAATAAAAATATAAAAGAACTAGAAATTAAGCTTTGATGATGTGGCTATGTCACATAAGATGCCAACTAAGGTGGGCTCTAGGTGGTTCACCTAGCATTACTCTGTTTTTTTATGTTAGATTCAATAAGTATCGTAGTAAAACTTCAAAAAAAAGAACTGTTGATGAGTATCCTAGATCTCGACAACCAGGCATTGTAGCTGGTCGATTAAGATTTCAACAGGGGGAGCTGAGCAGTGAGCCATTAAACTCTAGGGCCGACCAATCTACTTATCTTAATTAGTTGACATTTGAGTCCATACAGGTATGCCTATCAAGAAAATGAGTTGTTTTGCATCTAACTAATTAGTGATCTCAATCTTTCCTTACGACCACTTTGCTTCATTCCATCTGGTATTAATTTGGACACGGATCTTCGATATCTATAGGCACTTACTCGTCCTTTCCTAATCAATAGCAGCTGTCAAAGTCAAGAAGTTCATGTCAGTTAAGAACACTTATGACTTTTATAAGTTCTTTGCTGAGATGCAGAGTGGAACATTGTCCTTGTCACAAATCTGAGCGGACTGTTTATTGACAAGTTACTACGGAAATTGCATAACTTGGATGTGAAGAGTAATGGAAAAGATCAGTAGAAACAGTTGCTAGCATTTCTCGTTCAATTTATCAAATTTGTGTGTCTGTCCTTCTCAAAAATCACATATTCTTCTTTTCTCACCAAAATCTTTCACTTATAAATCATGATTTTTAAACAATTCTCTAATTGATGGAACTCAAAAATCTCGACCCAAATTTTTTTTTTTACAATTTTACAGAAAATCATGTTCTCGTACAAATTTTTACTTTTTAGGAGAAAGTTCGGTTCTCACGGGATTGGCGTCTTTGAGTGTATTTAACCTTGTTTGAGGAGACACTAGTAGCCTCACTTGCATTAGCGTTGGCGTTGGCGTTAGCGTGAGCGTGAGCGTGTGCTTGGGCGCGTGCGTGGGCATGGACGTTGGTAACCTCTATCTCTGTATAAAAAAATTTGGGACTCATTGAGTTGGGGCCATAGGCCCAAGCCTTGTTGCATACTCTATTTGGTTGATGGGTTTTGCATCATTACGCAAGGCAGTGAAGGCAATAGGTTGCTATTTTTAATTTTTTATTTGGGGTTCAATAATTGGTTCCTAAGCATTTCCACCTTTCTGATACAATTGGATGATTTTCTCCCCTAAAAGTTCCGTTATAATCGACTCTGAACACCAAAGATCCCCGATTGCTTTTGAAGCAAACTGATGTTTTATGTTATTTTATAAACCAAAAATAGAAAAATGAAAACACTAATATACAATGCTCCTCTCTGTCATGCAAGGAGTTATGTGCAATTTTATGTTGAGCAGCAGGTACTACAGACTAGAGGAGTCCCAGCTAGCATCAACAGCCCTGATGATCTTGTCATGTAGGTTTGCTCCGGCACTAGCTATCACACCTCGATCAAGACCTTCCAAGTATATACCCTTTGAAAAGTCCAGTGGACACCCCCCTGCGTCTGAAACCACACCACCAGCCTCCTGTATGATGACAACACCAGCTGCATGATCCCATATCTTCTCTTTGTAACCAGCCCTTGCAAACTTCATAAAAATCTCGGCATCCCCACGAGCTATTGCTGCATATTTCACCATGCTATATACTCTTAATGGTTGCTTCCTGCAGTCATAACAAGCTCTATTAGTCTAAAACTGGTGCATTTTATCACATATCTATTGTACCTCCAGGCTTCCGTTATAACCCAGAACTTATTTTCATCTGCAATCATGTTATAAGGGACTCAGCTTAACAAACTGATTTCATGGTTACAAATCACAATGGGTCAAATGCCTGTAACTATTGTTTAAGAATGGCAGAGTATATATCAATATAGTCTAAACCTGGTGCATTTTATCACATATCTATTGTACCTCCAGGCTTCCGTTATAACCCAGAACTTACTTTCATCTGCAATCATGTTATTAAGGGACTCAGCTTAACAAACTGATTTCATGGTTACAAATCACAATGGGTCAAATGCCTGTAACTATTGTTTAAGAATGGCAGAGTATATATCAATATAGTTTATGTGATTTCCTTCGAATTCATGACAAATTATAGTACACACAAGGCAAAGAGAAATGAATTCAGAACATATGTACCTAAGTCCAACACTGTGAGCTAGTCCTGCTGTGAAGGAATGACTTGAATTTGCCTTCTCAACAGGTTCACAAAAGGTTGCCAATGATGGATTATCGATGGAGGACACTTGGACAGGTTTTGCAGAGTTGGGCCACAAAAAGTTCTTGTTTACATGGAGCAAGGGTTGCATCCAAGCCTCACCACTACCTCTTCTAGCATATATTACACAGCCTTTGTCCCATGATTCTGATGTTGGTGGAGTCAATTTGGATATAATTCTATGATACCGGTGATGATAGTTTAGCCATTCTTTTCTCATTGGGTAATTAGGGCATCCAAGAACTCCAAGCACAACTTCTCCATCCTCTATTAGAGCCAGAGCTATAGCATATTGATCCCCTCGAACAAAACCCAATGTTCCATCAACAGGGTCAAGAGCCCAAAATCTCCCAGTAGGGCCTCCCCTTGAGTTGCACCGACCGATGGCTTCAAGAACCTCTGTAGTCCCAAGGGCCTTTTTCGGACCTTGAAGTCCAAAACGAGGTGCTTCAGCTAGACAATCATTTACAGTTTTTACTACTGCTTCCAATACTCCACCTGCCTTAGCCTTGGACAGGTTTTGAATGTCTTCTTCAGCTACAATGGACACATTGCTACTCCCAAAAGACTCCGACAGTATCCAGCTCACAGTTGCTTGGACACTCCAATCTGTTTGCATGATATGATCAAGATTCAATAGAATAAGACACACAAAATGCCTAAAAAGATCAGAAAGGATAACCTCCACCTTTAAACACCCCCCTCCCCCCAGGAAAAAAAAAAACACACACACACACATGCACATCAGAGAGATTTAGAACTCCAGTATAATAACAAAATATTGTAAGGTATTCCATTTAGAGATGTCGAAAACTATAAACCAGCAGCAACTTCTTAAGAGGATGATGAGAACTTATCACAGTGTTTTGGAAGCTATCTTTGGTGTTGAAGCTGAATTTTGTTCAAATTGTCAGAGAAGCTCAAGTTAAAGACAAATTGGGATAATTTTCCTCAATCAGGAATCTAAGGGAGCAGCCAAACAGCGATCATAATGAGTCCAGAGACAGCAAAATATGAGGTTCTTAACAAATTGCCGAGTTCCATGACATGATGCAGAGAGATTCTCTATATAAATTACAAACAAAATGGCTGACTCTTACACCAAGACACAATTTTGACAGAAACATTCGGTTCAATTATGATTATTTCATCTTAAGGACAGAAAGATTGCTATTGAAGGTAGAATAACCATAGAGCTGCTGGAATAGACACTCTAAAAAGGCTCAAGTTGCCTATATGCTCTGTCCAAAATCCAAATTATGCCTTCTAGTGATTCGGTTCAACATTCACACATTATACAAGTTAATGCCTGGTTCATAATTCATAAAATAGAAGACTAAAACCGAATGCTTAATAAAGCAGACATCTTTCAGATACTCTAGGAGACAAAGGACTAGCATGGGACTACCATATTCCCATATGCTAAAGTTGCCACTAGGAAACCGCCAAAACAGATGCACAAGATCATATTTTTATTAAAATTTATAGCACTTTCAACTAAAGCAAATTACAACTCAAAGCAATACGTCACATGTCAATTTGTGTGCATAAACTATAATATCAGTCATTATTGAAGAACAATTTCCGAAACCCAGAAAGGCAAGCATCTACAAAATCATAATCACAGAAAACCCAGTTCAAATCAACACAATTTCCAATGACCCAGTTCATTAAAAAAAAAATGTAAGAGTGAAGAAACAAACCTGCAACAGTGACTGGAGAGTTGTCACCTTTGGATTGAACCACAGCGCTGGACTTGGAAATCAAACTCTCCTGAACTTTCTGGCAGAGTGAACAAGCCATTTGCACAGCTCTGACTGCAGTTTCCAATTCTTGGGTGTGCTTCATGGATTGTAGGGATGAAAGACTCAACCTTTTTGGTTCCTCCATTACTGTGAAAGACTGGGTTTGGCTGAGATTGGATAGGCAGCCAATGGGTTTTGAGATTCTGTGGTTGTGGGTTTTAGAGAAGCTAACTGTTCCTACGTGGTTGATTATGGACTTGCGCTTGTTATTCAATTTCACAAGTCCTAAATTGTGAGAGGCTTTTATAGCCATACTAGAACAATGTAAAGGCATATCATCAATGTAGAGAAAAAAATCTGAGCTGAGTGTGTTTGTGTTGCGTGTGGTTTTCTATTATTTATGTGTGTGTTGGAATTTTGGTATGTGGGGTGCTCTTATAAAAGGAAATACACAAGAGAAAGTGATAACTTTATGGCATCATAATTGGAACTTGGGCTTTCTTTTATGTCATTTGATTTTGCCTTACCCTTTAAGAACAAAATTGAGCCAAGGACAAGTCGAAGCAAAAAGGGTCTTTGTGATATAACTTGTGTAAGTGTTTTTTATTAATAATGAGACACCATTAGGTGTGATCTAAATCATCTAATCCATGTAAACCATTTTTAGGTAAATTCTTTCTTCTTTCTTATAGTAGAAGCAATTAGGTGAATTTTTGGTACTATGAAATTATGACTAGATAGATGTCTACTATCCAAACTAAACTGATCAAATTGACCAATCAATAAACTAGTTTAATAGATTAGAGTATGATTTTCAACAATAATCATATTCAACCGGGTTGGTTTTTGGGAGTAGAAAACCGATTCGATCAGACATAATTTATGCTACATAGTTCTATGTAGTTTTTATCTTGCTTTTGGTCTTTTGCTCAATGATAGTGAACTTGGTTTCTTTTTGAAAAGTTACGTCAGTCAATATTCAATAGTAAATGCACTAGACAAGGTGAAATTACCGTTTGAAATTCCTTTTAGGACATTTTTAGCCTCGTCAAAGTTGAGGAGACGTTGTGAAAACAAGTACATGTTGGAGAGCTCACTCATTCATAGGCATAGCTCATAATAACATCATCATTACTTCATGCATGTTCCTAATTATTAAATATTAAATTTTTGAACGAACCAAAAAAATTCAAACTTAAAATCACTCCAATATTTGTCAAAAGAATACCTCTAGACCAATAGTTAAGGGAAATTCTAAAATAGATTAACATATGACATAATACGGTTATTACTTTTAAGACTTAGTTACTCAAATGAGAATCTACTTTATTCTAACAAATATTCTAACAAAGTAAAAAAAACTTTATTTACCTTAATGATGATTTTTTTTCTTCTAATTACATACTTTGCTCTAACGAGGACCTTATTTATCTCAATGAGAACTTTTTTCTAATTACCACATGAGTTCTTGAAATAGTAACATGAGTTGTCAAAGTATAAATATTACATGAAATATGACATGTAAGAGAAATATTAACGTATCATAATGAGAACTTTATTTATCTCAATAAGGACTTCTTTCTAATTACCACATGAGTCATTGAAATGGTAACATGAGTTCTCAAAGGGTAAATAGTACATGTAATATGACATGAATGAAAAATATTAACATATCATAGCTATACCCGTTAGTTAAACCGAATTTTTTTATCAAACTTATCAAATAATAGTGTTCGAGTCATTATGAACTCATCAAGGCGTATGCAAGTTCCCCACGTCGGCAGGAGATTGTTAGGCAAGTGGATGAGTCCATCTTCAGGTTGGTAGATGACGGGATCCTCACTTTTCAGTCTGTTTTGGGTGGGAACTGTATTCATCCACCTCCCTGATCATGACCTTCATGATTTCTATCTTGTGGATTTCTATCTTCTATGAATAGTCTCATAGGAAGTGTGATTCATAAGTGATTATACTATTTTTGGAAACTGGTGCTCATTGCTCAGGTGAGTGGAAGTACTTGGGGTCCCAAATTGGAACACATCGATCTTTTCTCCATGATCAAACAGACTGGATAGGATCAAGCCAGTCATAAACCCAGTACATTTTCTCAGTACTAATTTGGGACTTCATGATGCATTACCAATTTACCATATATGATATCAAAGACTATGAAGTTGATAATATGATTGTGCTGGAAATTTTCAGATCGATTGTTTATGAGTCATATTGTGAATCTAGTCACTTTTAGCCTGGTCTCAATTATTGATTTGCGGATGACCAGTGTTTAACTTTAACATATGTACTATTAATTAATTAAGATGACCTTTTTCAAGCATCATCATTCTTAATTTCTATGATTGCATAAGATGATAAGAATTTCACTGCATGATATGGAGCCATGGAGGGATTCAAACCCATCTTTTGTCTTGGGAAAAACAGTTGGTCGCTCAATAGGTCAAGTTGCGGAGACTCGCTAGTGGCCACTCCTGCCTACTTTCTTTGAAATTCTGAAAGTAGAAGGCATTAGGATTAGTAATAGGTGCGGCGTGCCGCAATTCACAAACTGATGGCATATCTGCAACTCCTTAGGCTGAACAGCTTGTGCTCAACTTACTTCAGCGTTTCAACAGCATGACGCAGTCTGATTTTGTCCCTTGTATAGTTTTTTGTTTTTTTTAGATGGCGTCTCTTGTATAGCTGTATGCTTGTTTGTTGTTAAGACTTGTAGCTGTTAACTTGAAAGAAATGTAGCTTGTAAATCAACACACAAAAGAACATAAATACAACATCAATCAATCTATGTAATAAACACACAGTAACACATATATGCATATGAAGTGTTCTTTATAGGATCAACAAACCTGAAGAGGAACATTGAAATCAAGGCGAAGCAGTAGGATATTCGAAGTTTTTCTTTTCTTTCATGTTGTATCAATAAAAGAACATCGATTTCGAAGCAGTAGGATATCCAAACATTTTCTTTTCTTTTCTTTTCAAGTTGCATATTTCAATTTCTTTGAGACATTTTATCTAACAATTTGTCAATCTTCAAGTTATTTACTAGTCCTCGTACGAGCCACCAAAAACAAGACCAGGCAAATGAACAAATAGAAGGCCCAACAAGTGTTGAGCTATGGGCTTGAGCTCCCACCTGAATGTAATGAATTCTTTTTGGTCGTGTTGCCCACATTCTACACGTAAAACTATTGATTGTTGTGGAAGAAAATATATCCAGATTCCATGGGTTTAGCATTTATATCAAGAGAATGAGCAGCACAGCAATCCTTAAGTGGGTTGATGTTGCAATCTCGATCAATCAATTTCAAAGTTTTGAAATCGGATTTCATCTTCTTTTCTTTCTTATCTAATCTTAGGGAAAAAAAAAGTTAAAGATAAAGCTCTCCTATTCCTAGTGCTTGAACTTGGAGTTTGGGTGTAAAGAAACTTGTCAACTTCAAAATAATGTTATTCAGCTAGTGGAGATTATGATTTCTTATTGTACTGGAGTGAGACCCTGAACTGATAACTATAGCTCATATGAGATGCACCCTCCCATTTTTATTCAGAAGAAGAAAAAGTCAAGCAATCTCATCACTATGAGTCTATGCTTTGTGTTAGAAGTGAGAAGAGATTGGCTCAAAAGAAGTAACGTATTGACAAGGTAGTCCAGTATGAGCACTTTGTTACGTGTATCGGTATTTTTAACATGATGTAATAGATTTTATGTGTTTTGGATAATGAATATCATATTATTCAAACTTGAAATACAATTGAATTGTTGATGCATGAGTATTTGGGCCAACATCAAATACATTATTTTATCATTTAATGATGGATTCAAATGCATTGTTATTTGTTAACACTTTGGGTTCAAGACACCGATAATTTTAGTGAAATGTATTGATATTTTTAGTACAAAAAATAACGCTCCAAGTGTAAATAAAACCCTCCATAGACTAGTGGCTATTAAATGGGTTAAAGCCACTGTCATAGTAAGTGATAAGGTTCTCTTCTTTTTGCCAGGAGCGAGTCATCTGATATAACGCACATAATAGACTGATGGGAGATGAATTTTCTGTATAGGACAAGGAATCAAACAGTTTGACATGATGTTTGTGGTTGTGGTGGTATCCCAGCTCTTTTAAGCAACGAAACCGAAAAAAAAACATGTGAAGCATATGCAGCAGCCACCAATATTTTAATTCATCAACTTTAATTTTTGTAGAGCCCATATCTTGAGCACTACTTCACCAGCATTATTTTCTCACATCAACACCCACTGCCCCAAGAGACTGAATTACCCTTACACAGCTTGTGCTCACTGCTCGGTATATATAAGAAAGCCTGGAGCTTTCTATGAGCATCAAGCAAAACCAAGTAGTAAACTTCCAAATCAAACATTCACAGCAGCACATTCAACAGTTCAGAGGAGTTATAACAGATGGAGAGTTCCACTGCCACTGCCATTTCCGGGAGAGCCATGATGAACAGTGGAGTTTATTCGCGGCGGTTTCCTGCCGGGCGCCCTATTCCGAAGAGGGGTCAAGTGAAGATGGGGATAGTGGTGGGATTGGCCAATTCTGTGGCTTCCCTCTTCACTCCTCATGGTCCATCCATGCACAAGCAGCATTCAACCAAGTCCTAAGTAAGGACTAGGATTAGGAAAACTTGGGAAGTAGCAGTACTCCAGAGCTTTTGCCTCTTAATTTTCCCTCTTTTGGAAAAGATTTGAGCTTCATGTATTCGTCCAAAAGTTTGTACAGTGTAGATTTTTACATCAAATATGAAATGGGATTATATACTTCTACTCTTTTGTTCACAATCTGGATGGGATGAATATATAATCTTAAGAAGCAGGAAATTTCTAGCTACTTAAAATTGGAACCCCATAAGCAATTAACCAGCTTCAAAGAATCAGATTTCAATACTAGCTATTAGGGTATTGGGTATATTTTTCCAGTTTTTGCTCTCAACTTCTTAAGTACCCAGTAACTCATACTCATAGTCCACTCTTCAGTTTTTATTTAACAATCAACTGGTTTACTATACCTAGTGTATAATTTCATCTATATGGTCCTGAAATCCTGATTTTGACAAATAAGTGGGAGTGGCACCAAACCACCTTATTGGTCAGATCTTGGAGAAAATTGTGAGGTTGGAGCCAGAGCCATATGTATATGTTGGCTAAATTTGGAGATACAGACATTGTAAGGTGTTACAGTACGTGGTGTGTGGGTCTATTTCATCACCGAAGAAGCCTTACCCTCCAAGCCGATGGGAGAGTACAGCGAGCATAAATAAATCATGAGTAATAGACCTTAATTTATGTAAAGAGGTTTACAAGCATACTCATCAAATCTTCATATATCACTTCACATCATATTAATTACATGTCCGTATTCAACTCATATGTATGTGCATTTTTTTCTTTTTTTGGATATTCTTGAAGGTGCTAGAGAAAGAGAAGCTAGTTTCTTAGTGTAATCGAAAAATATATGCAAACACTAAAGCCAAAACCGTTCTATGTGCATTTCTCATTTATCACACCAGGATATGTAACTCTATATATTAGTGAATTATTATATGAAGAACAAACGTTAATCAAACTCTAATCCCACTGCTTAGATACGAATCTAGCTATGCCTCTTTAACACAATCAAACATAATTGAATATCTGTACATACTGTCTATATATAGTTTATGGGAAGATGTACATACATGAACCTTGCTTAGTAGTCCTTTATTTAGAATTTAGATAGATTCAGTGAATGCTGGTACTATATGGTTTTGCCCTTCACAATTAATTAATTAGATGATTTCAAACAGAATATTGTATGTTTAAAATCACACTCTTTCTATGCTTTTCTTTAGCTTTATTCCTGTTCTCCACTCTCATAAAGTAATGGCCTATATATATTACACAGAAGGACAAACAGCAGTCTGAAAGACTGAAAACCAGAAGATAAGGAAAAATTTATTCAATATGTTGTTCGTTTATTGCTAACCATACCACTTTAACACGGCACAAATAACTAATCCACATTTCCAATTTGCAATTTGTAGATTGAATCTAAATTCAATTTAAAACATATTTTCAGAATAGTTATCTGCACTGCGCAATGTAAATAGAGAATGAGAGGATTGAACGACAAAGCCAGCGTTATTATATATGCAGAAATTAATTAGTAGTGAGCAACAATTTGATTTAAAGTTCTTTTCTCTTGAATTTGTAATATGTTACAAAACTTACAAATGCAGAAACATCAAATATAGTATATATCAATGACCGAAATTAATAGATTGAAGATTACTGAAGTCTACGCGCACCGTATATTGGTTGGTGTTTAGGAACTGGTGTTGACCACCTGGAAGCAGAAATGGGTAGAAACAGGCAAATTCAAGGGTCCAAAGGTCTTGATCATCTTCAAGTTTTTAACTACCTCCACTAGCTGAATACCATGTAATGGACTTGCCCGTTGTGATCCTCAAGTTGCAGACGTTGAAAGCGAGCAGCAAATCGGAGAGGAGAATCAACCAACGCTTCGACACACACACACACTTGCACTGAAAACTGAACATTTTATGAGCTTTTTACCAATAACTACAATGGGCCATTAATTCTTCCCACCACGCGCAGGATTTATATTTTGTTGCTCATGCGGTCATCTTTAGGATGAGTAACCGTAGCAGCACGTTTGTACAAAAACAAAAGGGCACAACAAGTTCTAGTTAATTACGACAATTGCCACAGCTGTCATTTCAATTTTCTCTCAAACCAAATATGTCAGATCTAGTTCTCCCAAAATCAAAGCGATCTCAAAATCAAAACCGATTGAAAATCAAAATCCTCTCTAAATTGACATCTCCGGTGAAGCTAGGGAGCGACCTTGGTCGCAAAACAAGCGCGCGACCCTGGCGGTGAAGCAAGGGCGAGACCCCGACTGTGAAGCTAGGGAGCGACCCCGGCAAAGAAGCAATCGCGCGACCCCGAAGGCGAAGCAAGGGCGCGACACCTACGGCAAAGCTAGGGAGCGACACTAGAGGCGAAGCTAGGGGCGATTCCAGCTGCAAAGCAAGGGGGTGACCCCGGCGGCGAAGCAAGGGTGCGACATCGGCGGCAAGGTTCCTACAAAGCTAGGGCTTGAAGATCAGTAGAGAAACTTGTAGTTACTGAAGGTCAGTAGCAGTTATAGCTTGATTTTTGTGTTATGCATTCAACATTGTCAAAATTTGATTATGCTTAGTAGCTTTAGCTGAGAAATTTTGGTTGAGCAATTCTGAGGGTCAGTATCTTCAGCCTCGTGTTGTCACAGTCTCTCCCTCAGGTAAATGATTTTGGTTGAGAAATTTTGATTATTCTCAATGGTTGAGAAATTCTGAGAGTCAGTAGCTTTAACAAAGAAATTAACATTTAGGTTATTGAGGATCAATAAACCTATGTGTATTGCAACCTCATTTTTATGTGTTGCTAGGTGGCGAAAATTGATGTTATGTGACTGATAATAGTACAAAATTAATTGTTTGAGCTTATTGACAGTCAGTAGCATTAAAATGCTGCAATATGTGGAATCTATGATTATTGAGAGTCAGTAGCGTTAAAATTTTGCAATATGTGCAATCTATGATTATATGGACCCTCTAAAGATCATTAGCTTTAGTCTCTGAGGGTAAGTAGCTTTAGTTTTTGAGGTTCAGTAGCTTTAGTTTCTGAGATTTTTTTGTCCTGATGGAAAATGATGAGTTCTGTGACCAACAATAGTACGAAATGAATTGTACGAGCTTCAGTTTCTGAGGGTCCATAGCTTTAGCTTTATGATTTCACCAACCCTATGTTTATTGCAAGCTCATTTTTATATTTATTTCGGAGGGTCAGTAGCTTTAACTGATTTTATCCTCATCTTTATGTTTAGTTTATGGGAAGGTCATTGCAATTATGTCTACCTATAAGCTCTGTGGATATTTAATCTTATTATTGCTGTTAGTTTTTATTCTCTGCTTGAAATTCTGGTCATTGATTTGCTGCAACTGTGAGTATCTTTTGATTAGGTCTTTTGCATTCTTATAAGCTATAATGGTTTTTTAATCAAATTGAGGGTCAGTATACTACTGAGCATCAGTACTCATATGTTTGCATTTCTCATTTACACAGATTAATCACAAAGAGTGCTGGCCTGCTGCAATAGACAAAGAGGATGTACCGATTGAAGAACATGAGAAGATGTGCTACAAATTGAAAATAAAATCAAAGAGAGCCTCAAACATGAAGAAATCCTGCTGGAGAAACTTCTTCACCATGAGAAGAGTTGAAATCCAGAACAATTTGTATGTAAAAGTAGCAAAGTCAGAGATAAATGATATGGTGTTCAAGTTTCATATTGTAATATGTATAAATAGTTTTTGGGATTATTAAATAAATGAGTTATTTATAAGAAAAACAAAGATAGAATGTAGAAATATTATTTCTTCATAATGCTATTGACATTCAGCAGTGTTAATTCACATTATCCAAAGCACAAGGGCAGTTTCATAATTTACTTATCAATAGAAAGAATTAAAAAAGTGAAGGAATCTGACCACAAGATCTAATACCTTGCGTATGGGCCTTGCATGCTAGCGCATGAGAATTAAAAAAAAACAGGTCTACTGATGGTAATTTATGGGCTAAAAGTGTAGGTAGTGGTAATTTGTTAATGTTTTATTATTGGGAGGAAGTCGATAAAGGATTTCAACCAATACAACGTCGGGGAGATCATCAATACTAGTCGTGCATGAAAACTAGGGCAGCTTGTGATTGATCTATCATGATCAGATCTCTCCCATAATCGATCACTTCTGCGGAAGCAAAATAGAGGTTAGGGTTTTGAGTTTTTGTACGTCTACAGTGAGTGTCTATTCGTTAGGGTTTTTTGTTCCGCAGCCGGCCACCAGTATTATAGGTTTACGGTTTGAGAAGAAAGCGGAGAAAGTTATCATTTCAGATGAGGAAAACAATTAACTAATTATGCTAGGAAATTAATTTCTTATTAGAAATCCTACTAAGTTTTAATTTTACCTTATGAGCAACGGGATATGACTACTATCGATCATAAAACTTATTTACACCATAATAACTAGTCCTATGGTTTACACTAGAAATAAAGGCTTCCCTAGACGGCTAGACCTAGTGCTTGAACCTCAACATCAACTTTAATTTGAGCGTAAGAAACTTGTCATTATAATATTGTTTTCAGCTAGTGGAACTAGATTAATGATTTTCACGAACTGATATGTAGATATAAATCTGTGTGCTTTATTTTCGCAATAAAGATTAAGCAATCTCATATAGTATTACACAATGTGTATGAGATGCATTTCTTTTGTCATATATGACTACTTATCATTAAATTCTAAATTGATTCAAGTATTTACAATTTGTTGTCACTCGTATAGTGTTCACTGGTTGTTTGTGAATTTGTCGAGTTTATTTATAGTGTAGAGCACAGGACTACTTATGGTCAATAGGCATTGCAACCATTCAGAGGAATCCTCTTACTATATTTTCATCGGTTATTGATACTCTTTGCTCTTTAAGGTACATACAATCGTATCTTCAAAAAAGAATGTTGGTTAAACCTACTATATTGCACGATAGGACACAAATGTGACAAATCTTCTTCTTTTCCTTTTGCCAATGACATGAATTTTGTGTAGAGGACAAGGAATCAAACAGTGCGACATGATGTTTGTGGTCGTGGTGGTGTCTCAACTCGTTTAACCAAACGTAACTGAAATGCCATGTGAACCATATGCACCGCTTTAAGTTTTCTAGAGCCCATATACTTCATATCCATTTGCTACTTTGCTGGCATCATTATTTGCTACTTTGCTTGCATCATTATTTGCTATGAGACTGAACTGCCCTCGCGCAACTTTGTGCTCAATCAATCCACCGAGTACTACTATATAAGAACGCTTTGAGCTTTGGATGAGCGCAGAGCAAAACCAAGTTCTAAACTTTCATAACAAACGCCTGCAACACATTAGAGTCCAGAGAAGTTAGCACAGATGGAGCGTTCCACAGCCACTACCACTTCCGGGAGAGCAATGATGAACGCCAGTGACTTTTCACGGCGGTTTCCTGCGGGACGCTGTATTCCGAAGAGGGGTCAAGTGAAGATGGGGATAGTGGTGGGACTGGCCAATTCTGTGGCTTCCCTCTTCACTCCTCATGGTCCATCCATGCACAAGCAGCATTCAACCAAGTCCTAAGTAAGGACTAGGATTAGGAATACTTGGTAAGTAGCAGTACTCCAGAGCTTTTGCCTCTTAATTTTCCCTCTTTTGGAAAAGATTTGAGCTTCATGTATTCGTCCAAAAGTTTGTACAGTGTAGATTTTTACATCAAATATGAAATGGGATTATATACTTCTCTTTTGTTCACAATCTGGATGGGATGAATATATAATCTTAAGAAGCAGGAAATTTCTAGCTACTTAAAATTGGAACCCCATAAGCAATTAACCAGCTTCAAAGAATCAGATTTCAATACTAGCTATTAGGGTATTGGGTATATTTTTCCAGTTTTTGCTCTCAACTTCTTAAGTACCCAGTAACTCATACTCATAGTCCACTCTTGAGTTTTTATTTAACAATCAACTGGTTTACTATACCTAGTGTATAATTTCATCTATACGGTCCTGAAATCCTGATTTTGACAAATAAGTGGGAGTGGCACCAAACCACCTTATTGGTCAGATCCGTATTGCAGTCATTCCTAAAGTCTCCAGAGAACATCAGCCATGCATGCTAGAGAAGTTTTCTTAGTGTAAATCAAAGAATACCTCGCCAGGGGGGACTGAAGCCAAATCCTACCATGTGCATCTCATATATCTCACCAAGAGATATATTAGTAAATTATTAATTGAAGAACAATCATCAACCAAACTCACCAAGAGATATATTAGTGAATTATTAATTGAAGAACAATCATCAACCAAACTCTAATATCATAATCCCACCACTTAGATCCGAATACATATATGCCTATTTAACACAACCAGACATTACATGTGTACTGTCTGTAGATCTTGGAAACAAGTACATACATGAACCTCAGTAGTCCTTTTCAGTACACACTTTAAATTCAATGAATTGAATGATGGTACTATACTACTATATGTGGTTTTATGTACCTTTCAAATTATAACATATGGTCATTACTAGTTATACAATTCAAATAAAATTCTGTGATAATGAAATGTTTTTTTCGATGAAAGTGATAATGAAATGTTTTCAGATCGATCACATTCTTTCTCACGCGTTTCTTTAACTTTATTCATGTCCTCCACTCTCAGAAAATAATAACCATATATTATTATATTAAGGTTCTTCTAATAATACAAGTCATTCGATCCCATTATAATTTAAAAAAAGGTTCTTGTAAACAGAGATTGCAATATCTTCTTTGATTAATGAAGGCTAATTTGATTTTGTTCTCCTTAAGTATTTAATAATTGCATGAAAGCAAAACTTTTACTAGTCACATTGGGTCATAGAGAATTGGCTTCTTTTTTGTAGTGGGAGCATTACGGGCATGTGGACTTGTTCATAGCATGCAGCCATGCAGGAAGTCAGGAACCAAGAATTTGAAAGGGTTAAAATTGCCCTACTTCAGTACTTTAGTCTGATTAAAGTAAACCTTACTTTAGGTGTGTTAAATCATCTTTTTGTTTATGATTATAAAAACAAATATGCCTTCAGATGCCAAACCCTACATTGTTGATATTATTAGTTAACAGTCTAGAAATGTATTAATTGTACTGGTGAAATTGTAGCAAGTAAATGCCAACCGAAAATCAAAATCTATGAGCAAAGACTTGAGAATGAGGTTGTTTTTCCTTTCTCATTACTTTTTAGACTCTTTTCTCATATTTGGCAAGTGTAACTTAATTGTTCCCTATGTGCTGCATATAAATTATGAGCACTTGAAAGGCTCCCTTTATAATTGCACACACAGCTATTATATATTAAACTAAGTATTAGGTTCAATTGACAGCCCTTAATTTTGTTCATAATTAATGTAAACCATTAAATACGATCTATTCCCTTAAACACAATCTGACATGATTAAAATATTATGTCGTTAAGTGAAGATGAAAGTACAATGAATCCAGGACTCCAGGTCCTCTATCAGATTCAGTGAATGACGGGATAAATAGAGACTTATATAACTAGTA
Organism: Rosa x damascena; assembly: GCA_001662545.1. Taxonomy (NCBI): domain Eukaryota; kingdom Viridiplantae; phylum Streptophyta; class Magnoliopsida; order Rosales; family Rosaceae; genus Rosa; species Rosa x damascena. Next base: position 39,614 of record LYNE01000434.1, on the reverse strand, counting down.
GGTCATGGCAACTCTTTTTAAAACTAATTTCTTATAATGAGATGGACTAATATTGATCCATAGAAGATAAGAGCATCATTAGTAATCCTAGTAATTTTTTAGTCAAATTAGCTAAAAAGTCATTTTGGCTAGCAACTTTAGAAATACTTATGCATTAGTGCTATCTAATTTAGTTAGTTTTTAATTTACATTATTTTTAGGGAAAATCGTCCGTACAGTACCTGACATTTTCTCTATTCTAAACTTCAGTACTTCATGTTCAGAAAATATCAGAACGGTACCTGAGGTTTTGACCCCGACCGAAGATTGGTACCTAGTGCCGTTAGCTCTGTTACAAAAACTGATGGTTGGCATATTTTGATCATTAAATGACCAATTTACCCTTTTGTTTTTGTTTTCTTGATTTTTTTTTTATGATAAAAAAAATTCTATTAGTTTTGAAAAATTATTTAAATTTTTGGTTGTCAAATTTTATCTTTAGAGCCCGTACGATTAAACTAGATGCTGTTTCAAGATTGTAGAATTTTCAGAGGATTTTTTCGTACACCCGAGCTATTTTTAATAATTTTTGGAAGTTTGGTAATATCTGAAAATATAATTAAAAATAGAAATTAGAGGCGGTTTAATCTGGAGCATCCATTTTAATCACCGTTTGATCTCAACCGTTGGATTTGAGTATATATAAGTTGAACCAGCTTGAGGAGCACCAGATTACATCCCAAACCGACCTCAGTCTCGACTGTTTTGTAACGATGGCCTCAGACCGATGGTATCTCCACCTTCGGCCAGCACCCGAAGTCAGAAAGGAGTCGTTCGACTCCTCTTGGCATCGCTAACCAGGCGATGGAGGCAGGAAGAAGCCCAGAAACTTCTCAGGTTCGCCGACGAGTTTTCTGATTCTAGCTTGGTCATAGCGTCTCACTGGTGTCAGAAGCTTCCTTTCGACCTTGCCGACCTATCCGTAGTGTTGGTTTGTCCCGATGATAAGACATTAGAGAGAATCGAAGGGGAGAATAATTTTGGGATTTCCGGCAAGTTTCCAAGCTTCTGGCCGGCCAATCTGTTTTAGTTTTCTTGCAATTATTGTCTTTGGAAGATTATGCTTTTTGGGTTTTGATTATTTCAGTGAATAATTGGTAGATTTGGGTACTGTGGTTTGTTCGGCCACTGTGTTCTTAAATCAGAATATGCTTTGGATTTTGATTTTTGTGTGAAATAAATAGATAGGAGAGATAGCTGATATAGATTCATAATCAGAGAAGAGAAATAGAGGAAACTGATAGTAGAGTGGTTAGTCCAAAGATTCCAAACTTGAATAAACCAGAGAGGACGAGAGAGAGAGAGTTCTGGGTTTGAATGGGGACGAGAGAGAGGAACAGTAGGGAGAGAGAAAAAAAAAGAAAAAAAANNNNAAGAAACCTTAGGGCGACTAACAATGAAACTCTAAAGCTCACGGATTAAAACAAAACAAATCTAAAACAAACTAGAAAACCGAAAATTCTAAAAAATAGTAAATTGCAGTTTTGAGGCCTTAAACTACCTCGAAAGCCTGAAAAAGCCCACACATTGTGGCAAAGTCACAAATTTTGTTCCTTGCGTCGTTCCATTTCCCGAAAGCTATAGCAATCGCGATTTAGACACCAAATGCCAAAGTTGCAGCAAACCAGGTTTTCCTCTTTTTCCATGATTGAGCTATTCTTCAATTCGGACTGTCATTCATTACATCACTCTGCCATAATCAATCACTTCTACGGAAGCAAAATAGAGGGTAGGGTTTTTGAGTTTTTGTACGTCTACAATGAGTATCTATCCGTTAGAGTTTTGTTCTGCAGCCGACCACCAGTACTAAAGGGTTAGAGTTTAGGAAGAAAGCAAAGAAAATTATCATTTCAGAGAAGTTTTATTTTTAGTTTTTGACCGTATGCAACGTGATATGACTACTTTATCATATTGTGCAAATAATTAGTCCTATGCTGTACTCTAGACCTAGTGTTCTTGAACTTAAACTTTTAAGTGTAGAGAAACTTGTTATAATAATGTTTCAAATTAACGATTTTCACTAAACTGATAGCTACAAATCAATTTTCTATACTTGTACTCTATATATTCGCAATAACGGTTACGCAATCACATATAGTATTACACTGTGCTTTTCTTTTGTCATATATAACTACTTTTCATTAAATCCTAAACCAACTCAAATACTTACAACGTTGTTGTTGTTACATTTTAATATTTTATTTATTATTGAAATTAAATTTGGGTGAATTTATTTTGTGTTTAAAATCTGAATTTATTTGTGTGTTTAAATTCAGAATTTATTTTGAATTTTATTTTGTAACTCATGGTGTTTTATTTTGATTTATTTTGGGTTTTAATTCTTGTAACATATGGCTTTTGGTTACTACCCTATTAATGGTAGGGAGTGTCCTAAGAGCCTATAAATAGCACCATTTGTTGCATGCTAAAACATATCAAACTTTTACTCAACTATTCACCCATCAACTTTCTTTCCAAAATCCCCCAAAAGAGTCTTGTGTGTTTCTTGGCCAAAGAAATGTGTTCTTTTGGTGGAGCTTTGGGTTCCTCCAATTTGTGCAGATTGGTGTGAGCAACACAACTTGTTGTTGGGCTGTTGTATCCTGGAGGGGACAAGTCAAGAGATTTCTGGTGCACCGGCATTGTTCCGCAGAGGGCTTGAATCTCCTTAAAGAGAGCGAGATACCCGCGCCTCATCCTTTTGTCAACGAGTTTCTCATATAGAAATTATAATTTTATTGTAATTTCACCAACAAGTTGTTGCTTGTATCGATCGTTTTTACCGGTCCTTTGTGACTGACTTTATGGAGTTTATTTTTAGGGTAGAGCACAGGACTACTTATGGTGTAAAGGCATTGCAACTATTAAGAGGAATCCCTTTACTACTATATTTTCACAGGTTATTGATAATTTGATATACTCTTTAAGGCCCATGCAATCGTATCTCCAAAAAAGGGAGTTGGGTAAACGTACAGCAGGACAAATATGTATTTGTATTGTGACAAATCTACTTCTTTTCCTTTTGCCAATGAGATGAATTTTGTATAAGGGACAAGGAATCAAACTGCAGTGCGACATGATGTTTGTGGTCGTGGTGGTATCCCAACTCTTTTAACCAAACCAAAACTAAAAATCCCATGTGAACCATATGCACCGCTTTAAGTTTTGTAGTGGAGTGCCCATTTACTTCATCTCCATTATTTGCTACTTTGCTTACATCAACACGGATGAGACTGAATTACCCTGACACAACTCTCTGCTCAATCAATCCACCGAGAACTACTATATAAGAAAGCTTTGAGCTTTGGATGAGCACAGAGCAAAGCCAAGTTCTATACTTTCATAGTTTCATCGCAAACACTTCCAACACATTCCAGAGTCCGGAGAAGTTATCACAGATGAAAAGTTCCACAGCCACTGCCACTTCCGGGAGAGGAATGATGAACGCCGGTGACTTTTCGCGGCGGTTTCCTTCGGGGCGCCCTGTTCCCAAGAGGGGTCAAGTGAAGATGGGGATAGTGGTGGGACTGGCCAACTCAGTTGCTTCCATCTTCACTCCTCAGCGTCCAGCCATGTACAAGCAGCATTCTTCTGACTCCTAAGTATTAGGAATAGTGATTGGGAAGTTGTAGTGCTTCAGATATCTTTTGACTCTTGATTTTCCCTCTTTCCCGCAAAAGATTTGAGCTCCATGTACTGGTGGATCTTCAAGTTTGTACATTGTAGATTTTTGCATCAAATATGAAATGGGATTCTATATTTCTCTTTGGTTCACAACTTGGCTGGGATTAGTATTCAATCTCAAATTATCCTCTAGAAGAAGCAGGGGATTTCAAGCTAATTGAAAATGGAACCCCCAATAGAACAAGCTTCAAAGATTAGAATTCAAATAACATGCCTCTCTTTGGTATAATTCCCCAATTTTTCATCTAAATTACTTAGTAACTCATTCAATTGCAAGTTCACTTAACAATCACTAGTTACTCTCGTATAATTTCACCTATATATATTTGGTCTTCAATCTTGATTTTCACAAGGTCGACGATCTGTGGCACCCAACACGTACTGCCTTGTTGGTTCAGATCTTGGGGAAAATTGCAAGGTTAGATGTATGCAAGTCCATATCGACTAGATATATATTGAGTAAAACATTAATACTGTCAAGGTAAACGAAACACCGTCATAGTAGCTAAATTTAGAGAAATTTCTATAATATGTATGTAATAGAGGGGGCGTAGTCAGACACGTGAGTCATGAACCGATTTCCACACAACATTGTTCAATTCAAGCTTCATCGTCTAAACTGATGAGAGAGTCGAGTATATACGAGTCACGGACTCGAGTCACGTTTATCATTATGTTTCGTAAAGAGGTCTTAATGTGCTACAATCGTGCTCATTGATCTTCATGACTTCATGTAATTCATTTCATAACATATTACACATCTGCAATCTACTCATATAAATATGTGCGAATTTAATGTTTAGAGAACATCAACGATGCTAGAGAAGTTTTCTTAATTAATGTAAATAAAAATATATTTGCAGATGCCGCAGGGGGACTGAAGCCAAAGCCAAAGTGCCAAACCCTACTATATGGAATGCATATATATATGATTTATCTCGCCAAGATATATTAGTGAATTATTATATGAAGAGCAATCATCAACTATCATAATCCCACTGCTCAGATCCGAATCACAATCAGACATAATTTTCGACATGTGTACTGTCTGTAGATCTTGAGAAGAAGTACATACATACATGAACCTTAGTAGTCCTTTTCAGTACAATTTAAATTCAATGAATGATGGTTTTATGTACCTTTCAAATTATAACATATTATACAATTCAAATAAACTTTTGTGATAATAAAGAAGGTTTGGTGAGTCTGGACTGGGTCCCCTAATATTCTGGTCCATGTGGACAAGGGCCCGGATCCTTTGGCTCTTCGGAAAAAGATGAGCCAGTGCTCTGTCAGTGAGTGAAATAGACTAATCAATCTTTGTGATTTATTTCAGAACCTATTGACCACGTGCTTAATTTTTTATACTAATCCCACTAAGAATT
>LYNE01000434.1:10086-33442 GCA_001662545.1 Rosa x damascena | reverse complement strand
TTATGCCCTTTGCATCCTGCAACAAAATTATACTCACAAGTTTAGTCAATGCCTAGTTTTTGATTTTGAAGCACATTCATCATCATCCAGAGTAAAAGTTTGGATGAAAACTAACCTTGGATTGGCGCAGATCAACAAGTGCCTTGTAACCTCCAACGGATGCCATACTTCCGAGGTGTTGGTAGACGAAAGGCTCTCCCAGATAGATATTTTTTGCACTCATGGCCTTACCTGCCTCCTTCCCAATCCTGTTAAACATCGCCACCAGAAATTTTCCTTCCCTTTCTGCCACCTATTTCAGGCAATGTGAAATGAATTGTTATTAGATGAGTTCGAAAATCTAGGACTAATATACATTCTTGAACTTGATGAGCACTTTGCTGAAGAAATGCCATAGCAATGACTATGTTAATTACCATGCAATTGAATTTGTTTTTCCCATATTGTTAGGGAACAAGGCTAACTTAGAACTTCTCAGTCAGATATAGAAATCTAAGGTGGTTTTACAATTACTTCCATCTATCAGTCTTTAAAAGTAGCAAGATTGATATAACACAGACATAATAATCTTGAGAGCAATGCACATTCTGTAGAGCACAAAACCGGTTCTAACCTGAGCTAAAGCTGGAAGCACTGGCTTCCCTGTCTCTTCAAGAAAACCTGCGCAATCTCCAAGTGCAAACACATCTTCCACAGCAGGAACTCTCAACCACCCATCAACACCGATCCTGTATCACTCAATAGCACTCATTTTAGATGCTTAATACATTCAATAGAAGTAAACAGTCCACCAAGAAAAGAAGAGATGGCAGAGAGAAATTCTGGTGCATATACCTTCCACCAGGGGACTTGGGAAGATCAAGTGATTTCACAAACTGTGAGGGACCAACGCCTGTAGACCAGACCAATAGGCCATATGGAACATCAGTGCCATTGTTAAGAACTATCTTCTTTGCATGCACCTCTTTCACAACACCTCGCATAAGGCTAACACCACTCTGATGCAAAAGTTCAACCTTCAAATTAGTTATCCAAACTACAAGAATATCCCTCAGAAAACAAAAATCAAAATCAGCTAACCTTGGTCAGGTGATTGGTTGCATACTGTCTTAATCCAACGTCGAAGGATGATAGAATCTCATTAGCCTATTCCAGGAAAATACATGAGAGAAAATCAATTTTTCTTGGCAAAAAGTGAAATGTATATATGACTATACGTATAGGAGTGAATAAGAAATAAGTACCTCAATGAGGGTGACTTTGATGTAGTCCTTAACATGAGTATACCTTTCACGGACATCTTTCATGATGAAATCACTCAATTCACCACTGAACTCCACCCCGGTAGGGCCACCTCCGATAACAACACAATGCAAGAGGCGTTTCCTTTCTTCCTCTGATATGCCTGTAAATGAATATGCATAAGATGATTGCGAGAGGAAATCAATGTTTGGCAATATTCTTTTTCAATCACCCTTCAGAGAGAAGAACAGCCATCCTCTAAGAGATAACACTCACCTGGGTTGTCCGAGAGCATCAAGTTCAAGAGAAGCTTCTTTCTAATCTCTTGGGCATGATTCACTTCTCGGAGGAAAAATGCATTTTCTGTCACACCTTTGATCCCAAATGTCAAGGGCTCGGATCCAGCTGCTATGACAAGCTTGTCATAGGCAACTTTGAATCTGTAAGGTTCATTAGGCAAACCACCGTTGCTGACTGTCTCGCAGTACACCTATATGAGAGAAGAGGATTAACCTTTTTTGCTTGCTGACTGTATTCTTCTTCCTTGTTAATGTTCAGTATGTTAATGATCAACGGGGAAAAATGTTTGATCAATGGGCAAAAAAAGTATACATTTTCCCCATTTGGAAAAAATCAGGTACTGATTTCAGATCAAGCTATAACTTATGAACATCCATTCTCGTGTCAAGTTAAGTCCAGTGTGCATTACTTCACAAACAATCATAACTTTGAGAGATTTTTAATATCAGAACTATATGCTGTATTTCAACTTCATTTTGAGACCCAGTAATTGAAGAACACTGTCAACACATATAAAAGCCATAAAACAAGCATATTGACATCATTTTTCATTGTGTTACGGAATTGCATGCAAAGGAGGAACATGCTGTATGAATGCATCTAGTGAGAAACCTATATGTATCAGATGCTATATATGTCACCGACCCTATACACCTTAAACCAAATTAAGTAAATGAACAGGAGAACTGGTTAAAGAGACTTTGAGTACCTCATGTTTGTTTGTGTCAATGCCAAAGCAGGAAGCCAGATAGAAGTATGAGTTGGGATTTGTTGCCAGTGCAGATTGTATACGACTGACAGGTTCAGCAACTGAACGGAATTCCAAGGTACCAACACAAGTTGAAGCAAGCAAAGGAGTGAAGACCATGTGATTCCTTGGTGATATGCAAACAACATCATAAATCTTTGTGTCTAGTCCCTTAAGGAATCGACAGGCAGCCCAGCCAGTACCAAGAACAACCACTCTTGGCTTTTCACCTGGCTTAGTTGCCTCTAGACCCGGATACTTGGGATCATTACACTCCAAATCAGACTCCTCAACAATCCTTTCTGCAGATGGAAATTGATAACTTGGGGTTGTCCTTATTCCCCTGCTCCAAAAGCTACTGTGATTCACCTTTGGAATGCTGGAAAGGTACGAAAAATTGCTATTTCTGGTGTCACGTTCAAGTGAAGGTAAAGAACAATATTTGCGCGTGGATGCTCCCTCAGAGAACATATCCTTTTCACTGTTGTGACCACCAAAGGCACCTCCTGACCTTCTGCAGCTACTCCTAGCAGTCCTAGCAATCCTTTCTAAAGCCATTTCGAAAGTATCAGTCCCTCAATTAAGACTAATAAGTACCCTTTAAACCCTCTAAACGGAATCAAATGATCACTTGCTCAACCTGTGGAATTGAATCACAGATGAAAAAGTGTGAGCTGTGCAAATTGCAAACACCTATAGAAGTAACATTTGAAGGCACACATATTTATAAGTAGCTGTATATACCACTCCAAAAAATGTGGAGAGATAATGACAGCAGGCAGGACAAATAAAGATCTACTCCAAATTAAACAAAGTAAATTTATTAAGTCGGACAACGATGGATTCCAAGACTACATGACAGCAAAACAAAAACCAACATTGCTTTGGTCATCAGTTGATGGCAGAAACAAAGAGAAAGCTCTTGTAAATTTAGCAGCTAATAAAAAGCTAAAAAGACAGTAGCTTTTTACTTGTACGTTGCTAAAACACATAATAATCGACAAACCCAACTCATCAGTCTTTCTACTAAGGTGATTAATATGTCAAATTTAGAATCTCAGCCATCACAATCATGAATTCTCTAATGTAAACAAAAGCTCTCTGTTTTATATGAAAAATCAACATGAAAGGCAGAAAAATGTTAAACCCAGAACAACAAAAAAAAAGAACTTTCAAGCTTAAAACCAATCTCCAGTACAAAACACCCAGATCTTATACACACCGAATACAAAGATACAGAAAATGCATACAAACTGGGGAAACAGAAACACTAAAGCTAAGAAGAGCCTAAGAAGATTGAACAGAAACACAGAGAATACAAACCATTGATAAGCATTGAAACATGAACAGAGAAAACCAATAAAAATGTGATCTTTATGAAGCAGAAGGGTTTAAGACGATTTACTGTGGTTCTTGTTTAGACAGAGCTGCGTGATCTCCAAGATCATGGGAGTTGAAAAGGAGCCGACTTGGGGCGCAAGCAAGTTGGTTTGTTGAGATTTGAGAAGTGCTTTTGATTAAGTAGTGGTCAAAAAAAGTTGGTCGTGATTAAAAAAATGGAAGAGAAACCACAAAGGGTTTTGGTTGTGTTAGTCATGTGGGAAGGAAGCAGATCGAAGCATATGCCTTGGTTGGTATTTTGGTAAATCAGAGCTGTCTGAAAAGAAAATACAGAGCAAGTTCGGCCATTGCAGAACGTGAAGCGGTGTCGTTTTGCGTGGTTGAATCAGTAAAAGAGGTTCTTGAAACGGCTCCAGCTGTATGTATGGACTAAATAGGATGTGTTTGGTTGCCTAAAACCTAAAGGCGACCTAAAACCCTCCTAAAACCCTAGTCAGTGGTGAAGAGAAAAGACTGAGGTCTGAGGGTGTGCCAGATATTTAGTAGGCGGCTGTCATTTCATTTCAATGTGATTTAATTTTGATTATTAATTATTTTCTAGTGGACTCATTGAGTTTGGAAAATTTACCTAATAGACATGGGCCTAATCGTCTGATCCAGGACTTTTGTGTCACATCCAAATGACTTCAGCAGCTCCGTTGGTTTGTTTTACTTCTCAAATTACATATGAGAAACTCAAACAGGCTTTTGCTTTTGCATTGCTTGTTTGATTGGGTAAGGCAATTCATTCTCTTGTTATTAAGGATTACGTGAGACGAACGCGCCGTATTTGAAAACTATACCATACAAATATTTACATCTCATATGATATGAATTTTTCTTACAAACACGTGCACAAAAGTTACATGTTGTGCTTTGTACTCATAATTGTTTGCATAGCTAGGCTTTCAATTTGTTTGACTGTGTTATGTAGCTTTCGGATTGCTAATTAGCCAACAAGAGCTACGTCATTACATGGTTATTAATTGCCTCGTACAAAGTGATTTTTGAATGAAAATTACTATTATTGATGGTAATTAAACAATATCACAGTGTAGTCAGAACCTTCTAGAACAATCGCCTTTTACGGTGGAGATCATATGTGTAGTAAGTAGTAACCAATCAAGCCTAATAATCTTTATGTCTGTCACTCCTAGTTAGCTGCGTAGACTTGCTTCTATATAAAATTTTCCCATAAGTTGAGAAAGTCATTTATAAAAACAACTCCAACAACATTAATTTTTTCTTAATTTGTTCGACTGAGCAAAATTAATAAAGTAACTTCGAACTTCGAAGGGCAAAATTACATATGATCGAAAATTCAAAAATCTCTTATATAAAAGTGAAAACTAACAAAAAATTCAACTGCTGCAAATTAACTCCGTACATGCGAAATAGACTAATTGGCCTGTTTCTCCAGATTATGCTAACATAATCACTTGATTCACTTCAATGCTCATTTCCTTCAGCTGTTGGGTACTCGCCATCAGTCAACATGCAAAGGGTGGGTGGCCGGATCAAAGTAGACGATTCAGGCAGCTCATCATGGGGCTGGAGACTCAGCCGACCCCGTTCATCTCCTCCAACAGATATGAGTTTTATGACTATAATTGCGGATAATAGCATGAAACATATGATAGTTTCCTTCAAAACCAGATAACAATCATATTCAAGCCGTTTAACCTTCATAAATCCCATAAGAAACGCTGCCAAAAATTCAGTCATAAGTTCTAGCAAAAACTCATCGCAAAGCTCCATCCACATAATCCAACTCGGAGCGTGCATCTCTGTTTCTGATCCTGCATAATACCATCCAACCGATGCATGCGCAGAGTTGAACTCGCCGCAATTAGTTAGGACGTAAAACTCTACCAAAAATATAAAGTAAATATCTTTCCATGTATCCCAACTAATTAACTAGAGCTTCTGTCTGCGCAGCATCCCAACTGAGAGCATCTCCGTTTATTACTTTCACTTTAATCAAGCACAGCAGAATCCAAACGATCGATGCTTAAATAGATAAACCCCTTATATATATTCATTATGGACGAAGTGCAATCCTGAGCACGTAAACAATGTCATCGTATGTCCTATCTGGGTGTGAGTTAGCATGATGATCGACGCCTCTGGTGGCTGCTGCTGTTAACCTTGTGAAGGAAATTTCGAATTGTTTTGATTTTTGAAAATAGTGGTCATTAGTTCTAAGTTTATCTGTTTGAAGACTATTATAAAATGACGATAACATCTGTAAATAGCAGAAATTGAATGGTTAAATTGAGGTAAAAATCTCTTCCGTTATTGATGTACAACTTCAATGGAAATTATACACCTACATGTTTAGGGGAAGTCTCCCAAAAATCACCAACTCCCGGCCTGGAGTTCTCTATATACCATATATAAGCTAACAATCACTAACTCCCTAGAGTTCACTATATTTGTGTCCAACTTTTAATACTTTTGGCGGCAAATCGGACAACTGGTGAAGGCTAGGGGTCGCAAACCACTTGTGGAGGCATGCATGGTGAAAAGTGTGGCGGCATCTATCTAGCATTGCACACTTGTCTTTTCTCTCGTACTTTTCCCGAGTTTTCCAAGCAATTAAATATAGCTAGCTAGCACACTTGCTGCTGCAAAATCCCGACCCTTTTTCCATTGGATATTTGAAAGTTGTGTAACCTTCGGTCCTATTGGCACTGGCATTGCCTTGCAGTAGACCGACGATGGCTTTTAAACACGCAAGTGCATAGTAGTATAACCTCATCACACAAATGAGTTCATACAAGGAGAGTGTGACACACTCTCCTTGTAGTGTATTATCAATCTTCCCAAGGGAAGATTGATGTTAGTCAATTGGAAAGTCTGGAGTTCTATAATATCTAGCAACGCTAACGACACGAAGGGGAGGTAGATTTTCGGGATACTTATAATTTCTTTTGGTCTATGTCTGGAGGCAAGTCAGGCAACCATGATCATCCTATGTCCGAAATGAGCTAGGAGTCCGAAGACTGTGATAGAGCAGTACGTATCAGTGGCACATAATAACAGTAGCTCCAAAGTTGATAATACTTGCATATTAGATCCCGCAGAAGCCATGGCCAATTATGGTATTAGGCGGTGGCGGATTCAGAACCTGAAACTCGCATGCAACTGAAACAATAATACAAATTGATACTTACAATCTGCGAGAATAGACTAATGCTTGCGTGCAAAGAACTTCAGAAGAAGAGGGCAAAGATTGCAGAGAACTGAAAAATATACGGCTTGAAATTGGAACATAATCCGACCATCGAAGAGAATATAGTTTCAATTGCGTCATGGATGGATGTAGATTTATATACATACGTCACAATAGAGTCCGTGAAGAATGATGCACCAAGATCAAGGAATAGGCCTCCAAGTTGGGCTTACAATTTGGGCTGGGCTCAAACCAATCCCTCTGCCGCCATGCATTTTCATCATTTCATGGGATACATTAGGAAATGGGAATAAAATGATATCTAAAAATTCTCTAAATTAATACAATTACCATTCTAGATTTAGACAAGAGGAGGAAGAATAAATAACAATTAGGAACGAATTAGAACTATAAGCTAGTCTTCAAGCAGCTTTGAAAGATCTCTCTAGCTATATATATATATATATATATATATTCCATCTCTAGCTTCATGCTTGAACAATGGAACTAGTTTGACCAGCAGCTCCTTTTCTAGTTGAAGACTGTTTGTAGTTCTAAGTGGGTGAATGTGATGCTCTTTTGTTTTTGTGATGATCAGCAGGTTGTGCTTCAGATTCAGAGGAGAAGGCACGATTGAGGATAGCTGCCAACCGGACTCCACCTTGGGCAATCCTCTTCTCCACAATAGGTAGCCGAGGGAGGAAGTAATCCTCTACAATAATTCACACCATTACAACAAAACCATAAATTCTCATTCAATCATATTATGCAGAACTAACAAAGAATTGGGTCAAGATTGATTACAAACTGTGTGCATATACAAATGTTGTATATACCTGTTAGAGTATCGCCGGACTCAACGCCCTTGTAACCCCATTTGCAAGCTATGTTTATACTTTCTGTAGCATACCTGCATTGACATTAACAAGGTATTAGCATTGAGGATGTAAATATCGATGAAAAGTACTAACCAACAATAATAGAATATGAAAATGCAGATACAACACTAAATGATCACAAAAATCTGGAATGATTGGAGAGAGCTTACTTGTTTATACAAGAACTGATATCATCACAATGTCCCCATGAGGTAACATCATCAGACCAGACTCCCTGTTTACGAAGAAATCAACAACATAACTAACGCCTCTACTCTTTTAAGAACTTAGCACAATTTGTTAGACTAGTAATTAATTGATAACTATATATTGTTATCATCCGGCACTTACATCTGTGATGTTTCCCTGTATGTCTTGCAGGAGGAGTTCCATGTCCTTGTCATAATAATCATGCAGAGCTTGAAGTAAAATCTCTCGATCCCAAACCTGCATGCAATTTGAATTCTTATCATCATTTCTAATTTATTTTAATGAATAAGAAAATATTAGTAACAGCTAGCTAAAATGATGAACTACTATCTGATTGTTCCTCTTATAAGCTGCAACAACAAGTGCATGCTTACATGGTGAAGATTGGATTTGTGCCTGTACCAACGCAAGTCTATTGTGTTTCCTCCTCTATCTGTCGTGAATCCAATATGCATTGGCTACGAAAAACAAGAAGATGGTCACGATGAACATAACAACTTAAATTAAAGAAATCATTCTCTGTACTCCATCTGCAAATTCATTCACGTGTGTGTATATATACCTGATGGAGATCACCTATAAAATGTGACAAGAAAAGCAAGGCCTCGGTCATATTATCTGCAAACAAAAAGTCAATGACAAAGAGACCATGTTAAGTGATGTTGTGGTACAATACAAGAAAGCTAGCCATTGACAAAACTTCAAGCAATATCATCAATATATAAAATGGATATTAATTTGGTCGATTAGCTTCCTTACATCGACGGTCAGATGTTCCTTCTGTGTAGTGTGAAAGCTGAGATGTGAAATTCTGGACTGCACCAGCAACACACATGTCCTTGGAACCATGTTCATCATGGCAATCTCCTGTTAATGCATATCCCAAATGAATTTAATTACTGCATTAACTTTGTGATAATCCTCGATGATAAGCAATTCTAATTAGGCTTACTTGAGTATTCAAAGTTGCAAGCATTATCAGGTGTGTCAATGAAGTGAAGAGGGCTAGTCCACCGGTATCTGTACCAGTGCCTGATCTGGTCAGGCCACACACACAGAGCCGACAGATCGCCATTGACATCATGAGGTAGTAAATTTTTAACAGCTTCTGCAGCTTCAGGCTCTAGGAGTGCCTGCATGCAGTTGTCGTTTATCAATACTTGGTCAGTATATTCTCCAACCTAATGGGTTTTAAGTTTGTAAGTTCTGTTTTGGTTACGCAATATGATGCTCTATAGGGACTATTTTACGCGTTGTTACCAACTAGTTGGGCAATAAGTTTGAAATTCGTTGTTCCATACAGAACAAGACCAAATTCGGAGAAGAATGGAATTGACATTACCTGTGCAATCCGGCACGTCATAGTGTGACCCTCTTTGCTCCATCCCTGAGCTCTCGGGACTAAAATGCAAACAAATGCAAGCAACAAAACAAATTCACTAAAATAATTGGCAAATCTTCCAAAGCCTCTGTAAATATCCATCTGGAAGAAATTTCTCTGGTTAATTGACTAAATGTTATGTTCCTCCAATATAAGGATACTATACAGATTATTTATAGGCCTTTGGCAGGGCTTAGTTACGTAAATTTACAAGTCACCAAAGGTTGTCAATGAGTACAAGTTTGATATTCCCACTATTATAAGTGTACCCCAAAAGTTAACCTTTAACAGAAGCAAGGTGGGTTTATGGGGTATATTCTGGCATAAAGGGATCATCACCAACATATGAGGAATATATTAAGCAGACGACTCGCGTATGAGGAACTTCAAGGTCTTCAATCTTAATAGCTTTTAAGCAATAAATGCTGGGCCCAATTATGTTCTTCTGCAGAAGCATCACCATCCCTATCCTTTCTTTATCTTCATGCTTCAGCAATTTTTGGTTCAGAAGAGAAGATATGGTTGAGGGTAGCAGCCAAGCGAACCCCACTTTGAGCTAGCCGCTTCTCCACAACAGGTAGCCGAGAAAGAAAGTAATCATCTGTAAACATAATCACATGATTAGAAAACGAAAACACTGTAATTAGAATATACGGAGCATCAAAAGAAAATGCTGTGTGTCCATGTGATGTGATCATATAAATATGTCTAGAATATGCAAAGTTAGGTTGTCGCTGATGCAAAAGTCAACCAGAGCAAACCAGTAGAGAAGCTAGAGTTCAATATTATTGAGATTTTTCCATTTTAAGAAAGTGATTATTGAGTTAGGGTTTGATATCATCTTATTCTATAATTCGGTTAGAAAGAAGAAAAAGGAAAATACCACTCAGAGTGCTTCCTGGAGTGGCATTCCTGTAAGCAAATTTGCATGCTAAACGAATGCTTTCAGAAGCATACCTGCAAGACCAAAAGCAAGTTAAATATTTTCATACTAGATTTAATATGTTAATTTCTTTTCTACCAGACAACAATGTAACTAATAGAATGCATTGATGTCTAAGAGCCGCATTAGTATTCACTCTTTCAGCCATGATAAGACATTCGAATCATTGGCGCCAAATTGAATATGCATGTTTTCAGGACCAATCAATTGCTAGAATCTATTTGAATCCTCCAGACTCATCACAACTTTCAACAGCTTTGAACTATCAACTTGGTGCTCAGGAGACTAAAATAAAGTAAAAATATATGATGCCATCTACTTCACAGTTCACACATGTGTAAACTAGAACTTGGGAAGTAAAAAGACCAAGTATCAGGTATATAAGCATATCAAGCACCTCATGCTATTAGGTATCATGTTACACACAAAGCGGTACTGAGCAATAAATGAACTAAAAGGAACATGTACATACTCATTTGGGCATACAGTTGTCCGATTATTTGTACAAATCTGCAATGATGACATATCATTGAACCAAGCATCCTATGGATAGTAAGAATTAAAAAAACGTAAGTATTACATTGCTGCACAGGTATATAAACCTCTTGTCAGGGCAAAAGATCAAGTAAACAAACAAAACAACAATAAGAGATGAACTTCACACCCTAATATTCCTCTGAATGGCTTCTATCATGAGTCCAAGATCCTCACTGTACATTGTCTTTACAGCAGATTCAATGATCATATTATCCCACACCTGGAACAAAAACATTCTTTTAGAGAACCTAACTTCATTCTGCTTATAAATAACATAAACAGTATGTAAGCCAAACCTATAATATCTGGTCGTTGCTTTGCACAATCATTCACATAAAAAATAAAACCACAAAGAAAGACTAGGGAACTAAAGTGGAAGTATAGGGAAAGAGCATAAACGTGTATTGAAGTCCTATACTGGCGATTAGGGAAAGTATGACTTACATGGTGAAGATTTGTCTTCCTGCGATACCAACGGACTATTATTGTGTTCCCCCCTAGATCTCCAGTGAAACCAACATGTAGGGGCTGTCAACACCATACATGACGTTCAGGAAAAATGAAAATCACTTCCTTCTAAAATAAGCCAAAATTTATAAGCTTCTAAACACACAGATAGTATGTGATTGACTCATTGCACAGTTTACTTTTCTTATAGGTGTTTACGTTTTGAGGAACAAGTATGAAGAGCAAACCTGATGGACATCCCCAATAAAGTGAGACAAGAAAAGAAGTGCCTCTGTTAAGTTGTCTGTGATAAAATACAAAAAGTTGAAGGATTTTGATATTCAGGAATATTAATATTTCGGAATGGCAGGGTGAATCCAATAAATATGTGTGCGTACATTTTGATTTTGAGATGGAATCCTGAGAAGTCAAAAGTTGCATCGTATAGTTGTATATTGCTGCAGTTACACATCTCCCTTTATGTCCAGCAGAGTCATGGCAGTCTCCTATTAGAGATATCAACATGAATCAAAGTAAGAGCGAGAAGCTAGGCAAAATAGAGCCTGCATTAACACATGCACTCAACTTGCAGGCAGAAGTCACTGAAATAATAACACATGCATATATAGCACAACAGAGACTCTCAGTCATCTAATTAGAGAAACATTCAGAAAATGAAACATATGATTCATCAAATAGCATTACTGAACCATCTGAAAACTAGCTACTCACTGCTGTAATTGTAGTTACACAGAAAATCGGGTGTGTCAACATAGTGTAAAGCACTACTCCAATGATAATGAAAGCGAATCTCATCAGGCCACGAGCAAACTGCAGCAAGATCACCTCCAGCAGATTCCGGTAGCAATTCTTTCACTGCAGCTAAAGCATCTTCACTCAGAAATCCCTGAAGAAAACAATGGTATCTCATCAGCATTGAAGATTCCAAACCCACCTCACCACCATCTTCAAATTAACAATGTGGGCGCAAACATGTCTACAAAAACTCCTTTACTTCATCAATTGACCTTTCAAACACATTTTGCTCCAACTATATGGTATTGACAACTCTACTACCCAAATTTAATACCTATCATGTTAAAACACTCTTTCATCAACCACATCAAATTTTACTGGCCATTCCATGTAGCAGCAAAATTGTATACAAATACCAAAGCAAGATCACATCATTCTACTAATACATTTTCAAAGCAGTATCATACAAAACCAAGAGCACCCAATATCTAAAAAATAAATAAATAAATAAAGATGAGTTCTTTAGTACTGTAAAAACTCACTGACCTCTGCTATCTTGCAAACTGCATAATGGCCTTCTTTGCCCCAACCCAGAATTCCTGGCACCAATAGAAGAAACCCTACCGCACTTCCATTCCACCACAGCCCAAACAAACCCATCTATCTTAAAAATGGTAGCTTTTCGGGTTTGGATTGAACCAAAGTCTCCTGCTTTCTTCTATTTCTTTCTCTCTGTCTTTTTTTTCCCAGAATGTATACGGAAGAGGAGGAACAAAATCCAGTTCTATTTGATACAGACACGACATGTCGTTTTCTCCCCGTTTGGTTAAAAACTTAAAATTACAAAGAAGACAAAAATATATGGTGGGTCAAGTCAGTCCCCACAAATTTGGGTTAAAGATGAGGATTTTTTTTTTCAGAGATAAAGATGAGGATAGGTCAGAAAATTTTCCGGCCCACTGAGAAAAGCATATCTGATTCCAACCCACATTTTTTTTTTTTTAGAATAATTCCAACCCACATTTAATTTCTGCATTATTGTATATATATAACTAAAATAATTTACTTAAATTGTTGTACTTAACAATTGAGCAAGAAAAAAAAAAGAGACCCTATCACAAGTTCACAATCCCTACAAACTTGATCAAACATAAAAGTTGAGCATACATAGGTATTGTAATATTTACTAAGTAAAATACGGTCGATGACAAATCTTTAAAAAGTAAAAACATCTATTATAAAATTTGTTTTCGATAAAATGTTATTAAAAGATCTTGATTCTTGAAGCAAATAACATATAAAGATCCTAAAGAGATGAAAAAGAAAAAGAAAAGTCTCGAAAGAAAATCAATAGAGCTTTAAATAGTTTTGACGTCACGCATGAGCTTGAATGCTTGATCAAGTTCACATTTTATAATCTCAACTAACTGAATTAGTACTAAACCACTATGAACGTATAAATGTGTGTGTGTGTTGGGAGGAGAAGCCAGTACATTCATACGGAAATCTCAAATCAACCACATCAGTCTGATTTAATTGAAGAAGCTGAGATCAATGAAGGCCACAGTGGTTATCTCTCCAAGTACGGGAAGTGGAAGACCCCATAATAAAAGACGACGAGGTCCTAGTCAAAGTCGAGGCCACGTCACTGAACCAGGCCGACAGCTTACAGCGGCTTGGCTTCTACCCACCACCTCCGGGTTCCAGCGAGTTACTGGGCCTGGAATGTTCTGGAACCATCGAGGCCGTCGGGGAACAAGTGTCACGCTGGAAAGCCGGCGATCAGGTGATCGTTTTGGAATGTGAATGTTCTTTGTTC
Organism: Rosa x damascena; assembly: GCA_001662545.1. Lineage (NCBI taxonomy): Eukaryota > Viridiplantae > Streptophyta > Magnoliopsida > Rosales > Rosaceae > Rosa > Rosa x damascena. The sequence goes on along the minus strand of LYNE01000434.1, from coordinate 19,626 downwards.
TTATGCTGCGTTTGATTACTGAAATGGTGAAATGAGGTTTTAGTTTGATTATTTTAGCTAGCGTTACTTTCATCAGAGTTTGAATTGCTAGATCAATGGTTTGACATTAGAGTACAGAGTACAAAGGTTTGGTTAAAGGAACCCAATTTTCCCATCAAACACTAATTCTACTGGCAAATATAATTTGATCTTGTTTTTTCTATTCGGTTTTGTGATTGAAGTGTATATGAATCATGAATGCTGAATGCATATACTTTTACAACTGTAACAATTTGTGTAATGCAGGTGTGTGCTATTCTTACGGGAGGAGGCTATGCCGAGAAGGTGGCTGTTCCGGCTGGACGACTGTTTTCAAGACGAGTTGACTATCTTCTGGGGAAATATTTTTGGTAACAACATATATAGTCTAATACTGTGGTATTAATTTTTCCGATGAAATGCGTGCCGTAATGGTTTGAGTTTCAAAAATCTCCGGTGGTTTGAGTTTCAAGACGGAGGATTTTGTGGCACGAATAAAAGAAGAAACTGGTGGCAAAGGTTTTCTCTGTTGTGTAAACACCCCAGTGATGTCGTCCATACTGATATATACTCGTTGGCAGGTGTTGATGTCATCTTGGATATCCTTGGGGCAGCCTATTTTCAGCGAAACCTTGAGGCTTTAAACTTTGATGGGAGGATTTTCGTGATTGGGACCATGGGTGGTTTAGTTACAGAATTGGATCTTAGTGTTGTGCTTGCGAAGCGCGCGCCTCACCATCCAAGGTACTAGAATTTGTTTCCCCTTTTCTTTGCAGAGGTTTATGACCTTTTGACCTTTTGTTTAACACGCAACATCTCCATCCTTTCGTGTTTGTGCATGCAGCGGCTGGCTTGCGTTCTAGAAGTCGAGAAAACAAAGCATTCATAGTGAGTGAGACAGAGAAAAATGTATGGTCTGCAATTGCGGCCGGCAAGGTGAAAAGTGAAAACAGTGATCTACAAGCATTTTCCGTTTCTCTCAAGCAGCAGAGGCACATCAGCTCATGGAGAGTAGCCAACATGTTGGAAAAATACTCCTCCTTCCGTGATTCCATTATTCTCAATATTCATTTGAACAACATACTCATGAATCCGGGTGTATATTTTGAGAATAAAAAGCTGAGCTAGATTCATGTTTGTATGTGGTTGTATCATGCTCTGCCTCAGATTATTAATGTAAAACTATTTCATCTCAGTATATACTAATAATTTACTGTACTCTTATATACCATATCGTCATACACTAAAATTGAGGCATCTCCTTCACTAATAATTCAAAATGCTTAGACGTTATTCATTGTTTTCATACCTTGCCCATTTCCTGGTCCTTCTCATTGGTACCGCTCGACCATAATGTGATAGTTGTGATACAGTAGCAATGTTATGTCCATCTGCCATCAACAACAATACATTGGATTGGATGTTAACCCCATAAGGGTTTAGGGTTTAGTGTAAGTTCAACTTCACTAATAGTATCGCAAAAGTTCATAATCTGAACCATTTTCATTGGCATAAGAAATGGTGACTCTCACTTGACTTTATGTCTTTAAAATCAAAACTTTCGTACTCACCCGGAAACAGTTTTCAGATTTATGGATAATTTTGCCTTGGTATAAAAGACGTCACGCATGAGCTCAAGTGCTAAACTCTAAGATGGTGATGTTGGAAAAGGATAGCATCCTAATTCCACTACACGTCGTTTTATCACCGCCGCAGTGATATGTATATGTATCCCTCCCGCTATGACGAAGACAAGGTAGTCAGACCATTCAGACACAGCCGACGAAGCTCAGAACAATAATGAAGGCGGTAGTGGTAACAACCCCCGGCGGACCGGAGGTCCTCCGAGTACAAGAAGTTGAAGACCCAGAAATCAAAGACGACGAGGTTCTTATCAAAGTCGAGGCCACCGCGCTGAACCGAGCCGACACTTTTCAGAGGAAGGGACTCTACCCACCACCTCCGGGGTCCAGTCAGTACCTCGGCCTCGAATGTTCTGGAACCATCAAGGCCGTCGGGAAACACGTGTCGAGATGGAAAGTGGGCGATCAGGTAATCTGAAGAAAAAAAATTGATCTTATGCTTTGTGTGTTTTGTTTCTCAGAGGAATTGGTCATTTTTGGTTGTAAAGTTTAGAGGGAGAAAAAATGTAATGATATTTGCTAACAAGGAATTGGAATTAGTAGTATTCAATGACCCTGTTGTTACGTTCGGCTAGAGAAATGAGATTTGACGGATTATTATGTAGGTGTGTGCTTTACTTAGTGGAGGAGGGTATGCTGAGAAGGTGGCTGTTCCGGCGGGACAGGTTCTTCCGGTCCCACCTGGGATTTCTTTGAAGGATGCTGCGAGCTTTCCGGAGGTGGCGTGCACTGTCTGGTCCACTATTTTTATGATGAGCCGGCTATCTTCGGGCGAAACACTTTTGGTAATTTGCTTACATATTGTAATCTGGTGTATTAGTGTTGCATTGGAAATGTTGTCGTTTAAGTTACAAACATCGATCTCTGGTTGCTTTTTGTTTCTGTATTGAATCACTTGCAGTATTTGGTTTTCTCAAATTGTTGCTTGATACATTTTCGTGATGATGTATGGAATATACTACTAGAAGTAAAATTTCTATCATGTTGATGATCTTTATGTTGGTATCTATGGCGCTGTTTTGCTTATATTGTCTTGAACAAAGCTTTAGATCTAGGCATAAAATACTTGAACAAGTGGATTGCTTTAGCTTTGTGAATCTCCATAACAGAGGTGCAATTCCAGGTTCATGGGGGTTCCAGCGGAATTGGTACATTTGCTATTCAGATCGCTAAATACCGGGGAGTAAGGGTATTTGTCACAGCAGGTAAGCCATACTTTTGCACATGTGGCACAGAATCAGTTTTCAGTTTATAAGCCATACTTTTTCACATCTGGCACAGAATCAAGTTTCAGTTTTTCACATTTAAGGTTATTGATGTTGGATCATCAGGTAGTGAGGAAAAGTTAGCAGCTTGTAAGGAGCTTGGGGCTGACGTGGGTATCAATTACAAGACGGAGGACTTTGTTACACGGGTAAAGGAAGAGACGGGCGGCAAAGGTCTGTTCTATTTATTAACACCTGATTAATATTACGCAAGAGCATTACATGGCTTTTTGTGTTCTTTCAGTTACTGTTGAGTTTGAATAACATATTGGTATATGCTCATTGGTAGGTGTTGATGTCATCTTGGATAGCATTGGGCAAGCCTATTTTAAACGTAACCTTGACAGCTTAGCTTTTGATGGGAGGCTTTTTGTCATTGGCACCCTGAGTGGTGCTGTCTCAGAAATAGATCTTCGTGTGGTGCTTTCAAAGCGCCTCACCATCCAAGGTACTAGAATTTTTACTTGGTTTTAGTACCACAGGCTTTTTGCCTCATATATTGCTTTTCAGATATACCGATGATAGAGTATCTATGATAGTTTATGATGAAATCTGAGTTTCATTTGAGAGGAAAATACTTGTGGATACCCATGTTTGAAAATGATTTGTGATTTTTAAGCATCCTTGTGTCTATCAATATCAAGCATTTCCAGAAGTTCACTTATCCCTAGTACTGTGACCTTTTATGGAGTTGATGATTCTTAATTAGCATTTAGCACAATGTGTTTTCTCCAACTTCGGTTCCTTTGTTCCTTAATAGATTTATGTCAGTACATTACTACGTTTCAGTATTTCATGTCATCTTGCATATCTGCTTCCACAACAGTGATCAAATCTTGAGTTCAGTATTAAAACCTTTGTGATAACCCTCCTCTTTTGCAAAGAGCTGCTGCACTTTGTTTAGATATCTCTAAAAAATTGTTGTTGTGCATGCAGCGGCTGGTTTGCGATACAGAAGTCCAGAAAACAAAGCAGTAATTGTTAGAGAGGTGGAGGAGAATGTGTGGCCTGCAATTGTGGCTGGCAAGGTGAAAACTGTTGTCTACAAGCGTTTCCCATTATCTGAAGCTGCTGAGGCTCACCAGCTAATGGAAACTAGCCAGCATATTGGAAAGATACTACTTTTTCCGTGATGCTTCAGACCTCATGCACCCAGGTTCTATGTTCTGGGAATAAAGCAAAGGTTAATGCGACTCCGGTTTAGCTATATTTATGCTGTACTCTTATTTTCTGATACATGAAAGCTTAATCAATCATACGGTTTGTAATTTCGTGCTTCATGCTCCCCCTCAGAATTCTTGTGAAACTGATTCATCTCAGTAAATAACGATACTGTATAATGGTTAGCTCGCAACCTGTGCAAACCCAACAGGCCAACACCATGGCAACCAACATAATCACTAAACCAATAGCTGTAAGGCCGGCAATCAACATAATTGGCTTTTCCTCACCTGTCCAATTAATTTACAATATGAAAACAAACATACAGAAGAAAGGGATAAAATATTGCTAACTACAGTTTTGCAAGCATTGTCATCATTTATCTAGTTCTTAGCGTGCAAGGCGAATATAAGTATCGACTCCCCTCTTGGAAAATTCCTGTCTATCAGTAAGGTCTTTGGACCAGACCAAACACCCAATATTATTAACAAGTGCATAAGCCAGGCATGAACAATTATTTAGGCACTGTATCTTGCAGCAATTGAACTACTAGTCTTCAAGGTTCAAAGAGCTAATGCACTGATGATAATCTGGTACTTTCCCCAGTATGATCTTCCAAAATCCATCATCATTATCATCTTCTTTTCCTTGCAATGGTACTGACTTCTTACCATCAAAGACCTACTGTGTTTCGCTGTTCTTTCCCTTCTGTGTCATTGTAGGATCTTGTTCTCATATATCAGCCACAACCCCAGTTCAATTGAATCATGCAGCAAAATTATGAGCTTATTAACAAAAACCTCTTTGTGAAGTAGTTGCAATACCTCATGTAAGAATAATCAAATCCCTAGTCATTGAAGGAGAATAGGCTTGTAATCAAAGTATTCAACAAAAAAATGGACTTGGTTCAGCTAATTTCATATTCAGATGAGTGCAACCTTCAGATACTTATGCAATATATACAATCATGCTTTTCTCTGCAGATATTGAACTGAACTATGCAGATATTCGATTTCTACAGAATTGCACAATTCATGAGCTTAATGATGGCCAATTTTCATATTCACATTGCTGTGACTTGCAGAGACAGCCAAATCAAGGAATAAAAGGAGAAGTAATATAAATACATGAAGAGGAAGGTACTATGGTGGCATTCTACAAAGACATCAACGCAGTTGATCATGCTGATAATCACACACTTTGAAGTCCTGATAATGCAGAGAACCATTACCCTCCACAGTAATAGCACTGCTTACAGAAGTAGCAAGGGTTCTCCAGAGCATATTTGTCATCTACAGTCACCTTGGTAGCTCTATGTATCCTACAAACATTACACTTTTGTACATGTAGCTTCAGTTGGAATAACAGTATGGGATAAACTGCACTGTCCTGCACATCCTCCTGATGAAGCAATCGCATGTCTCTAATTACAATGGTGTGCCTGCAGTCTCCCTGGTGACAATCTAGATATATCCAGCACCAAGTCGAAATTTCAAGTCCATAAACTTTGTCTTGTGCATGTCAATAACTCTATAATGAGGCAATTGTACGTGAGCCTTTTATACCTTCAACAACTGCTAGTTATGTTAGCTCCACCTAAAATGGATTCCCACTAGATGTCTCTGCCTGTCTTTTATTGTTTTTCTATTTTTTGGTCAAATCTATCTCTATCTTAGATGAAAAGAAAACACCAAGCACAGCAAGAACCCAACATATGTTAAATTGGCTCAGCATTCTCAGCTGTGCATCGATCTGCACGAAACACAACCAACATATTGCAATGCGCTTGTGTGTTTGTCAGAATTTGCTGCACCTGAGAATGTTGACCCAATTCAGCATATATTGGTAACACCTTCATAAATTACAATTTCAGTATCTCTAAACTTTTCTTAAAGATATTATGTTTCTTTAGAGGAGTAATTGTTCAAGAGTGGTTACAAAATTCGTTGAAATATCATTCAACTACAAGAGAATGGTTGAAAATAATATATCCATAATTTCTCACAGCTTAGGCACTACTACAATCAAAATGGAGAATTACATGTGAACATTCTAAGGTGCAACAATAGAACAGCTTCCCTAACTTACCATCTGCCACCCAATGACTCCAAAGAATCAGACCTTAGTTTTAAGTTTGCTCTCTACAAGACGCGAACTACTTCCTTCCCCTGCTCAGCCTCTGCAAGTGGTAATTAATGCTTCCCATTGACTTGTTTTTCTTGCTCTGTAATAAAGGCCAGATATTTTAGAGACAGTCTTTGAAGAAAGTTGCTAATTGAAGAAAAGGACAGATTTTAAGCCTAATAGAAAATGATGAGAAAGAAAAGGGGAACAGAAACTGTGAAACTGTGAACATGCAGAACCCACAACAAAGGAAATCTAAAATGTACCTGAGAATCCATGCAAGTACTCAAAAGGTCCTTTTGCCTTACACATTTCTCATCACAGTTGCTGTTAAGAGCCAAGCAACTGAGAAATGTCACCATTTCCTTCATGCAAGGTTTGTGAAAAGCACCAAATTTCTTTGGATTAATGTATATCGAACCTGCTTTGCGACCCATTCTGTGATTAACACAAATAAGTGAGAAAGCAAGAAACTGTCAGGCTCGCCCAATTATAGAAACAAGGATCAGACATACAAATCTAAAGGCAAATAAAATTACAATAAAAAGGAATCACTGGACATCCTTTTATAGTTATGAACCATCCTCAGTATAATACTACATACTTCACTTTTGGATAATGAAGCATACAAACAAATTATTCAAATAATGATCAGTGCATTTCCATCCATGACCACTACCATTACCTTTTTCTTTAAGCTAGCATGACTAGTTTCTCATAAGTGGAAGGCATTTATGCACGAATGTAATTTCTGACAGAGTAGAAAACCTAAAAATGTGAGTTTACACACCTACATGGATATAAATATTTCAGCGAAAAGTGTAAAATGTTGTAATCCATTGCAGTTCAACGCTTCAAAACCACCCCAATTTGTCCCAAGATTAGCATTCAGCCTCCTCATATCATCTAAAGAAAGACTTATCGTAAACAAGGCGAGTAATCCATTCCGGATCCCTGATTCTGCTATGTTTTAACTTTTAACTCAATAAGTGAAGAGCAAATAATGTTTGTTTTAGAAAGTAATTTTAGCATCATATACTGATTTATACTTCTGCTAAAATCATCACTCATTACAAAGAATGTATAGAAAATGGAATAAATCTCAACAACCAAAATCCAAAACCATAGTACAATGTGAATGCCCATCAAATTTGCCAATCCACCTCACTGATAAAGGTATAAAAGAGGGAATTTGAGAACTAGAAACTAACTAATACCAAATCCCAAGGCACAGACTAAAAGAATTTGGAATCTCAGTTGTCTTGCACAAAAACGATTTTGTCAGAAAATGACTTAATCTTCCGGATTTATTAACCCCTAAGAAACTCTCATTATCACATTCACAGCTATAAAAGTATAAAGTTACCAAAACTCTTTAATAAAAAAACAAATATAATTTTATTACCAACATAAAGTCATATATCCAAACAATCGAGTAACTAACAAAAATGAAACCTCTATAATTTTGACCAAGTAAAAATATTGGCAGATCTCATATAGCTAGTAGTAAAGTGTTGAACTGCAATGGATTACAACATTTTACACTTTTCGCTGAAATATTTATACCCATGTAGGTGTGTAAACATCACGCAACCGGTTTTTCAAAACATGTGTGATAGAAAAGAAAAACAAACAAATATTCACAGAAAGAGTAGACAAACATCTGAGAGCTTCCCCCCCAAATCAAGACTCAATAACCCCCTGATAAGTTTTTGTTAAATTAGAACTTGAGCTACTTGCAACAACAACAATGAAAAAAAGGCAGCTAATCACACGCAGAAAATAGCGGTACCTTTAGTATATACTAATACATAAACTGCAAGAATACTAATGTATATATTCTTTTTGTAATTGACTATATCCAGTTTATGCATAAATTTAATGCATACAGTGGTATGGGTATGCTTTCAAAATAGAATCAAGAGGCATTGTATTTAGGGATAGCTAAAGCAAGAGAGACTGAAAGGGCTGGATGATCATACAAAAGCCATTTAATCCAAAAAAGCAAACATAATCAAATTCTTTGAAGTAAAGTAATCACCATGCAGGGGAAAAAGAATACAGATTCAAAAATAGAATCAACCACCTTTGAAGAAGCCGTACAACCACATATTTATAGTAAAGTCAATAAGGATGCAATGGGTGGGTATGGAAAAGCGTGATTGGATTGGGCAAAAGGAAATTTGAGTAAATAATTTCATGGGTAGATCGATGATTGCAATGACGAAAGACTAAAAAGGGAAGACCAAATGATCGATGATTACCTTTCACGGGTAGATCGATGAGCCTGTGATGCTGAGGAAGATCGAACCACCTCCGATCTTCACTCTTCGCTCTCCACACTCTCCGTCGGTCTCTGTACTGATTTCATCTCCATGCGCATGCGTTCTTATTCATATATCAATAATGGCAGGACCGTAACTGAAGGGAAAAACTGAGGGTAAAACTGTCCGCAACAGTATAGGACGCCTAGTATATAGTAAAATCCAGCTTCAATTCTCACATTATGGTAAACCTCTACTGTAAGAACAGCGTCTGGATGGTTCACAGCTATGTATGTAGTCCTGAATGCCACTAGTTGAATTTACATCAATTAACTTGTGGATTTTCTATGCACCTTTTTCGACGTTCTAAACGAACAAAATCTTCAACACACAGACCAAGGACAACTAGAGGTGGACATGTAGTTGAACTGTTTGAAAGTCTGAAAATGAAATTCGTAATAACAACTCTCTCTCAGTAAGAAAATGAAAACGATGGTCTAAATTAAGAGAAATAGAAAACTCCGAAATATGATCTTAATAACAATGGGACTCATGATCTCAGAAGATTCGTTTAATCATGCATGATTTTGTCATTCCGCACGACGCCTCTCTTGTTTTCACTACAAAGCCCGCCAGAACTCGGACACAGACACAGTTGAATCTGAAAGTCAATGAAGGCCGTAGTGATAACAGTCCTAGGTGGACCGGAGGTCCTCCAACTACAACAAGTCGAAGACCCAGAACTCAGAGACGGCGAGGTCCTCATCAAAGTCGAGGCGGCGGCGCTGAACAAGCTCGACGCGTTTCAGAGGCAAGGAGTGTTCGCACCACCTCCGGGTGCTAGTCCCTACCCTGGTCTCGAATGTTCCGGAACCATCGAGGCCGTCGGAGGACACGTGTCACGCTGGAAAGTCGGCGATCAGGTAACATGGGTACGTTGTCTTTAGAAGATTGGATGTAATCATAAGCCAAATTAAGGTTTTGCTGATGAGTAGCTTAAGTTGATTACATGAGCTCAAAACCATTGATCATGGTTTTGGGTTTTGTTTTCATCAGATTTGGAAT
>LYNE01000433.1:102521-125739 GCA_001662545.1 Rosa x damascena | reverse complement strand
TGAGAAAGAGAAGGGGAAGGGGAGAAGGAGAAAAGTAGGAAAGAGAAAACGTAGGAATGGAAATAGAAATATTACAGGACATGTAAATTTGTTACAGTTTGTAAATTTAGTTGACAGTTTTGATATCCTTATTCTTTTTCCGCTTCGTCCGACCAGCCGGAAGCAGCAACCAGTTTTGACATAGAAGTAAAGCATGTAGATGGTGTAGTGTATGATTTTGTTCTCATTTCTCTCCTTTATTACCACCTATTCTTTTATTGATAACTTCAGCTGTTGTATTGCCCCGTGTTGATATCAAATATTCAAATGTATCAGTGTTTCTTATTGCAACTACTGCGAAATCTCTGATCTGTGTGGTTAATTTTGTTCCCACATGAATTGCCTTAGTGGTACAAGTCTCCTGGTAAAGGGTGCACTGTTAATTTCAAAAATAATGTTAAGGAGCATCTCTGATTACCTAAAGATTTCTTTATTTTGGTAAAAAATGTACAATGTTATTTTAGTTAATTAATTTTAGAAATATTTTCTAATAATATTATTTAAAATTTAGCTATATTTGGATAATCTTAATTGGCTAAAAAAATTTATGTCTTTTGTCATTAGTTGCTTTTGCAACATAAAAAAAATATAGTAGAAATTTTGTTGGTTACTATCTTTCGGGCGCATATTCTATCTTTGGTATAGAAATTTGGGATGGAAACGTGAAATTTAAGGATTATCTAACATAAGAAATGATTGAGAAATTATTCGAGTTGATATAAGAGAAATTTTTTTGATAAAACTAACATTTAGAGGATCTGTTGGATGTGTTCTAAGTGATATAAATAAGTATTACAGAACAAAACAATTAACATACAATCATTACTTAAAAACTCAAAAATTCTTAAATAAAAAAAAAAGAAAATTAGAAATTAATTATTTTTCTTGGTCAATATAAATTAATTAGTTGAAATTGCAAATAATGGTAAAAAAAATTTTGGGCACTGTGCAACGTGCGGTTTCTAGTGTGTTGAAAGTGTAGTGTGTGTTGGGGCGGGAGGAGTGACGGTGTATAATTGTTAAAGATTTCTAAACATAAACCCTAGCATCCTCTACCTTTATTCCCGCCCCTTTTTCCTTTCTTTCTCTCTCTCTCCCTCTACTTCCTCACTTTCTTCCCAACCCAAACACGACTCTGCTCTCCCATATCCACCCAAAACTCTTGAAAACCGATTCAAGCCGTCATCTTGTTCAGTCCTTCATCTCTCTCAATTTTCTTCAAACTTCAACCTCTGAATCCCTCCTATAACCCCCCAAGCTGTAAGTATCTATTTCAAAGTTTTCTTCTTTAGGTGATTGTGTACGCATTTGGGGATTATTTTAGGGTTTATCAGGGTTTTAGTTAGTTCAATTTGTCCTAGTTATATTTAGGGATTATCTCAGCCATTGTCTACTGCTCAATTGATTTATTCTGCTCTAGTTTCCAATATTTATATGCTCTAGACTTCTGTTTGTTCTGCATTTTCACTTTTTTTCTATAGTTCTTTGTCTAGTGTTTCAGTTATTTGTAGTTGGCATAGTTCATTGAATCATGGGCTTTTCTCAAATTTCAATCTTTTTGATTCATTGATGAGTATTCCATTGCTATTGTACATTGCTGAATCAGTTGGGATTGACTAGCTCTATGTTTCTTTTCAATTTATTAAGTCCAGGCACACTAGCCATGTCCACCGGCCTCAAAGCAAACACAGAGCTTGCTCTTGGCTTTGCCTCTTCTTCAAGACCCTCTTATTGGAAACCCAACTCCACCCATACCCAGCTATCCAGTTTGCCGTCGGGGTCTCTCTCCAACAACTTCTCCGGCCTCTCTATGGCTTCGTCAAGTGGAGTTTCCCAGAGCAAACGCGTATGCTCACTTTCGAAGAATGATTCCGGTGAAAGCTCTGATAAAAATGATGGTCTGACGTATAAGGGTGCTGGTGTTGATATAGATGCCGGATCGGAACTTGTTCGACGAATTGCCAAGATGGCTCCTGGGATTGGAGGCTTTGGAGGTCTTTTCCCTCTCGGTATGAAATTTTGAGTTATGTGTATGCAATTAGTGACAGTTGTGGTTCTCTGTGAGTTTGAGTTTGTTTCTTGGGATGATCAAGTTATATGGTGAACAGGTGATTCATATCTCGTTGCTGGTACTGATGGTGTGGGAACTAAACTTAAGCTTGCATTTGATACTGGAATTCATGAGACCATTGGTATTGATTTGGTAATACTAATACCCAAGATGAGTCATGTGGTAGTGTACATGTTTTGATTTCTGTACTGATCAACTTCAATTCTCAGGTTGCTATGAGTGTCAATGATATTGTCACTTCTGGAGCAAAGCCATTATTTTTCCTTGATTACTTTGCTACAAGCCGCCTTGATGTTGATCTGGCTGAAAAGGTAGAGGTCACTGTGTACCTCAGCTTCTATAATTCTGTAAAGACATACTACCAACTAACTGCAGCTTATTTGAATTCCCTTTCTTTGTTTTAGGTTATCAAGGGAATTGTCGATGGTTGCCAACAATCTGACTGTGCTCTTTTAGGTGGAGAGGTATTCCAAATGACTTAGTTTTGCAATTTCACTTGTCTTGTTGGCTGGGGAATCCATCTTCCAAGCATGTATTCTTATGTTAATTTGTTTGTATATTGTTTGTTTTTCTTGTGTTCTGTAGACACATGTTATTCATATTTTTGATACGTAGCACTCAGTGAATTGCATATATTTTCAGACTGCCGAGATGCCGGGTTTCTATGCAGAGGGTGAGTATGACCTCAGTGGTTTTGCGGTTGGAATTGTGAAGAAGGAATCAGTGATTGATGGGAAAAACATTTTGGCTGGAGATGTCCTCATTGGCCTACCATCCAGTGGGGTTCATTCCAATGGTTTCTCTCTTGTAAGAAGGTTGGTGTTGTTGAAAGAAAAAACAAACATCTTCCCTGTTTCACATGTGCAATTAACTTGAACTGTGTATTTTTTTTTTCCTTGTCTGATCCTGTGGTTCTAACTAACTCATGACAAAATTTGCACTGGTACATCTTTATAGGGTTCTAGCTCATAGCGGGTTGTCTCTGAAGGACCAACTACCGGGTAGATCTGTTACCGTGGGTGAAGCTTTGATGGCCCCCACAGTGATATATGTTAAGCAGGTCAACATGAAACCCTGCTTTATAATAGTCTGCATTTGTGCTCATTTTCTTGTTTTGTGTTTAACTAGCTGCTGAAAATGCTTTGTGCTTTTTGCTTTTGCTTTCTGAAACAGGTGCTTGACATAATTAGCAAGGGAGGTGTGAAGGGGGTAGCCCACATCACAGGAGGTGGTTTCACTGACAATATACCTAGAGTATTTCCAAAAGGCCTAGGAGCAGTCATCTATAAAGATTCATGGGAAGTCCCAGCTGTTTTCAAATGGATCCAAGAGGTAACGAGAATTTCATCTAATCTCGTCTTATGATTACTGAGCTTTTGTCTGGCATTTAAGTATCTTATGTGTTTTCTCATTTTATTTATCTAACGCTAACACTAGGCTGGAAGAGTAGAAGATGCTGAAATGAGAAGAACTTTTAATATGGGTATTGGGATGGTTCTTGTTGTGAGTAAGGAGGCATCCCACAGAATACTTGAAGATGGAAATGGAGCTTACTGCATTGGCGAGGTTATAACTGGTGAAGGAGTGAGTTATAGATGACAACTCCATCTGTTTTATGTTCCTTTTTGAACCCATTTGACAAGCTGAAATGCAAGCTACTGCAGCTTGTTTTTGCTGTTATTTTTGTATCTTGATATTCAGAGTTTCAGAGGAATTTGTTAGTGTATTGTAGGGCTCCTTTAAGTTATGAGTTCCCTTGTTCCAATCTATGCCCAACTTTTGTATTAAGTCTAGTTTTCTCCTTTCCTGCCAGCTGGTTTTTTTTTTCCTTTGCGTGATTGGTCAAACCGGTAATTACAGTTCCAGTTGGCTTGCAATGTGATGGAGCACACAATGAAAAAGAAATGAAATTGAAATGCAGAAAGGAAATAGCTAAAACATCATTTCATTCATAATCCTCAAATGGCAGAGAAATACAAACATATAAACTGATGGAAATGTCCTTGCCATTACAGATGGTTAGCACGTGTCCTAGGACCACAATTGAAAATAGACATTCAAAATATATTTAATCTAGTGAGCTGTAGCCACTACTAAAATGGGCCTAAAGAGAGAGGTATGAGATTGTTGGGGTGTCCTCAACACAATGCATGGTTAAACCTAACCCTACAGCTAGTAAATTTCTTTCCAGGGTATATACCGTTAATGGTCTGCTTCTTACCAAAGACCAAAATATCGAAGATCGAGGAAATATCGAACTTTCGGAAAATGAAAATTTTGAATGAAATTTTGAGGAAATATCAATATCAATAAAAATTTGATAAAAACAAAATTTGGAGAAAAACATAAAAATTTTAGGGTCCTTGACCCATATCACTAAAATAGGCTAAAATTAGCCGACTTACACCACCAAGAAAATTTTGTTCCCACTAACTCAATTTAGAACAATTCTCAGGTTGACCCCTTGGGGTGAAGCAGCATATTCACCCTCTCTTATGATTAATGCATAATAACTTTTTAATTTTCTAATCCAACCATTTAAGTTGTATAATGTAATACAAAGATTAGTTCTGTAAAAAATCAATCAAATTGAAGACCTTTTAATTATTCATTTATATGAAATACATGGACGGTTCATCATAATAGCCGTAAGTGTTGTTAGAACCGTCCATTTATTTGATTCAATTAGATAATTAAACGATTTCCGATTCGATTGATTTTTTACAGAGATGATCTTTAAATGCTAATTTAAGATATGGACCGTTGGATTATAAATTTATTAAGTAAAAGTGAGTTAATCGATAACAGGGGTGAATATGCTTGTTCACCCCTCTAAGAATTGTTCCTCAATTTAATAGCCAAATGACACTTTTGGGCTCTAAAAAATTAATAATTACATCTCGGCCACTTTAAGTCACATCTCTGCAAGTTCAACGAGTCTCTATTTGCAAGGAAGACGGCGACTCTCTCATCACCGATCTTTCTCTGCAAGGACGCCGTTGACGACGACTACGACGATCACTCTCTCTGTGCAAGGACGAGGACCCCAACACTGACGACGAGGATTCGTCTCTCTCTCTGTGCAAGGACGTCATCGACGAGGAGGAGGAGGATCTTAATTACAAAAGCTCCGAGTCCGATCCCGACCTTCTTCCCCGCACTCATCCCTCCGTCGGACCTCTTCCCCGTCGTTTTCCAGCACCGACGTCGTCGTCATCATCTTCGGCATCGCCGGCGTCATGTTCCACGTTTGTACTTTCTCTCTCTCACCTGTCATCTTCGATACCGGTGAATATTGATATTGCTCGGGTCGCCTTGAAGCACCAACAATCTGGACACAAGCTTCTGGAGGCTCAAATCCAAATCCACGTTTCGGTCCGAGTTGCAGCGCAGTGAGCGCACGCTGGTTTTTTTTTTTTTTTTGGTTCCATTATGTGCGATGCTTTTTTTTTGTTTTGGAGCTGCATTCTTGAAATCTGACAATTGAACACACCTGCACCTTTTACCATTCAATAGGTTCGATAAACTTGTAGCATGATTGCATGTCAGAGATGCTAGACCATAATTTTGATTCTTGACTGTTCATCTTTTTGCTTGAGAAGTATAGGTCTGGCGGTCATGGACTTTTCCATCCTACCATGAATTTTCTTCCTTTTTTCTTTAACGGTATATGTTTAGCCAAAACAAAAAAAGTGTGTGCTTGCATGGAGCATCTAATCTGTAAGAATTGTTGCTGATATTGAAGTTGTTGCTGTATGGAATTATTCTGTTTTGGCTTCTTTTTGGGTCGTTCGGATTCAGAACAGGTTCGACGGAAAAAGAAAAAAAAGGCCATCCTTCCTCTTTTTTTTGGTAGTAAAATGGGGACAAAAGGAAAGAAAAAAAAGAAAAAAAAATTGTATTTGGGGGGCAATAAATGTTTTGAATTGATGTAATCTCCTCGTTTTTAATCCTTAATCAAAGTTTTATTTGTCTAATTTTAAGAAATTAGTTCCCATTTCGGCGACCGAAAGTTTTATTGGAGGGTAATAGATGTCTATTGGGGGGCAATAGACGTTCTGAATTTATAGTAATCTGTTTTTTTTTTCTTTAATCAAAGTTTTATTTGTCTAATTTTAGGGAGATTAGTTCATATTCCGGCGACCGAAAGTTCTATTGGAGGCAATAGACGTCTATTGGGGCAATAAACATTTCCAGTGACCTATGAGATCTCCAAGACTTTGACGACCTCTTTTGGGACCTCCGGCAAGGTTTTCTGAAAAGTCCGGCTGGCGATCTCACGTGACCGGAATCCGGTGAGAGTTGGCCGGAATCCAGCGACCGGTGACAGGAATCCGGCGGCCGGTGACCGGCTCCGGCGAAGTCTCCTATGGTTTCTCTCTCTTCCATTCTCTCTCTCTCTCTCTCTAAGTAAAAAGGGGTGAGGGTAAAATGGTATTAAAAAAATAATAAACAAAAAAAAAAATCTTAATGCGGTATTAGGGAAGACCTCCTTAGAGTGTTTTAGGTAAGAGGGAATTAAAAAAACTTAATGGAGGTAAGTGAGAAAAAAATCTCTATAAATGGGGTAAACGGACAAAAACCCAAAATTTTAAGTGAAAGTTTAGGATATGTTTATTTGATCATAGAGTATATTTTTCCAAAAAATATATGTAGCAAATATTATTACATAACAAATTAGGATAATTTAAAGTGAATTAATATATATTGAGTCACAAACATTTATTGAAATTTAATTTAATGAATATTTATAATCTTGATACTTTACTAATTTTTCATACTTTGGTTTGGTCCCCCTCCTAAGTTGCTATTTTTCTTCTTATTTTTTTAATAAATTCAAATAAAGGAAAGGGTGGTGGGTTTCTAGGTGTAGTGGTCATCTCTTTTTGAGGAGGGTAGGTGCTAGTCGCAAAAACTGCTAACAAAAATCTAATATGAAAACACTTGATGGAACAATTTATAAAGAATAGGTTCAATATCACACAAATCTCATCTTTTTTTTAAACTGATTTCGATATGCAGTCAATCTATTGCTAACTATATGCAATCACAATCTTTATCTGATATGAGTATTAAAACCGTTTTAATGCAGATAATATTGCCAAACCAATTTCAAGATATGCAAAGCAATTCAGATCCATAATGCATGCAGATTGATATGAAATGTAAACTACCTTTAACCTAAGATCAGCGAGCTTGATTTTCACATTTTGAAACGATCCTTGATCACCGCAAAAGTAGGAGAGACTTTTGCAAACTTTGATCTCCTAGTAG
Source organism: Rosa x damascena (assembly GCA_001662545.1). Taxonomy (NCBI): domain Eukaryota; kingdom Viridiplantae; phylum Streptophyta; class Magnoliopsida; order Rosales; family Rosaceae; genus Rosa; species Rosa x damascena. The sequence continues at coordinate 118,355 of LYNE01000433.1, read as the reverse complement.
CCTTGGGAGAATATGTGTTGAATGGAAATATCCCAATATACTTACAATCTCCCCCTTTGGGCATTCCCATTCAACACATAGATTTTTCTTCTTTATCCTGCATATCAGTCTTCACAAAATAATCAAACACAAAGACTCAATAATCAAGAGTTATACCTAGACGGTTTACTTGGATCAAAGGAATCAGTTTCCATCCTTTTCCCGGATCCAAGCAAAGATTAAAACATTAGCATCCAACAACTAAATAAGCATCCAAATAGTTTGTGCTTTTGCACTTACAAACCAAAACAAAATAAAAATATTGTCCAAAGAAAAATAAAAAGGCGAAAGAAGAAAAATTAACAGAAACTTGATTTTTTTTTTACTTCTTGCTCTTTGAAGGGGAAGGCTCAAACTCCTCCATCAGCTTGGCCACTCGGTCCTAAAACTCCTCAATGTCGATGGAATCGTCGCTGTCATCCTGCGTTGCCTCCTCGCGAGCAGCCATGGTGGATGGTCCTGGATCTCCTCCAGCAGGGGCCCTGTTTGTCACAGCCTCCCTCATAGGAAACCCGGGGGGGGGGTGGCTTTGCATGTTCTGGACCTCCATGGCAAGGTTGTTCAGCGTAGTGTGACACCGGACCAGCGAGAAGTTCATGTCAGCGACATAGTAGACAAGGCAGGTGACGGGCCAGTCAGTCACCGTGATACCGTCTTGAAGAGCAGAGCGCATGTCTTCGATGGACGCTGTGAGGCTGTCCAGAGCGGCCGGAGGCCGAGGAGCACAAGTAGGACGAGAGGAGGAGGACTCCCCAATAAGCAGCTGCGGAAAGCGTCGAGGAAGAGGAGGGGGACTCCGAGTGCGCTCGCGAGATGGACGTTGGTCCCCAGGATGAGTGAGGCTGGCTCTGGCAGTGGCCTGGCGTCCTTCCTCCTCCAAAGATAGAGGAGGGCAGCTTTGGTTGCCCCCAATGCAAGTGGTGATCTTCGTTCGTACCATGGTTGGGAGGAAGTGGGTAGATGAAAAGATGGTGTGTTTTGAAACTGCACAGTGAGACAAACCCTAGAGAGACACAACCTTTATATAGAACAGAAGATTTAGGGTTAGGCAAATCAAGAGACACACCGGTTGGCAACAAAGGTTGCATCTCTTAGAAGGAGAGAATTTAAGACACATAAATGTCCCTAGATTAACACACACACAAGGACACTCCCCCTAAAAGTATGCCGGTTTAGGAATGAATCATAAAACCATGATAAAATAACACCATACAATATATTTTAAATCCAAGTAGTTAGGAGCATAATACTATGTCACAACTTTAGTGAGAGAAAATAGCATAGTTTTAGCACAGAGAAGCACATAACGATTGTCGGAAGACACATATTTCAGTTAATGGACTCAACCATGAAGTATTCTATCAACAACGAGGATTGAGACTCAAAACTAGATTGCAAGAAGTAAACTTGTGAAATATGTGAGCATAAAAGATAAATGGAGCTATGAGACATGTTTAGAGAGAGAGAGAGAGAGAGAGAGAGAGAGAGAGAGAGAGAGAGAGAGAGAGAGAGAGAGAGAGAGAGAGAGAGAGAGAGAGAGAGAAGGGAAGCGAAGTGAGTAAATTGAAGACTTGTGCCTTCTCCTTATGTCTCCTAAGAGAAGCAGGACACACTAGTCCTGCTCTCATAACAGTAAGAGAACTATTTAACTTTTCATTTTATCAATTGGAACGCGAGAACTCATGTAGCGAGATACACTTCAGCAACTCCCAAATCAGATGATCTTAGGCTACTAAACATAACAAGGATGCTCGACGAAATGTACCTTGAGTTGCTGCTCTTATTTGCAAGAAGTATTACCTTGAAGTACCTGACCATCTTGTTTCTTACAAACCCTGGAAAGTTCACCACAACCAGGACCTGATTACTTTGAGAGGAGGTATACTGATCACCCTTTCTCGTTTCTTACAAACCTTGGAAAGTTCACCACAACCAAGACCTGATTACTTTGAGAGGAGGAATACTAATCTTCATTCAGCCTAGTTGAAGTTCTTTTGGCATTGAGTCAGTTCACACACTTCACCTACTTTCTCAACACAAGAAACAAAAAACATGCCACCACTTATAGTTATGAGTGAAAGTGCAGAACGAGTTTGACTGATTGAGAATCTAAAAGAGAGTGCACACACATTGTCTAGAATAAGACATGGCAATATGATACATAACACTGAGAATATGTGCAACCTCTAATGACAGTGTTCAAAGTACACTAAGTTCACAATTTTCTCACTGAAAGTTAGACAGATACAATGCTATCCTAATACTTAGAGCATATTCGAATGGCATTTCTCAAAAATTCAAACCTAGCAGTGTCTAGCGATTTCGTGAAGAGATCAGCTAACTGACTGTTAGTGGGCAAAAAGCTTAATTCAAGAATGTTCTGCTAAACTAAATCTCTAATGAAGTGATATATGAGATCAATGTGCTTTGTCCTAGAGTGTTGAATAGGATCCTTGGTGATATTTATGGCACTAGTATTTTCACAGAAGATAGACAACTTACCTTGAGATATACCATAGTCCATGAGCATTTGTTTCATCCATAGCATTTGTGTACAACAACTGCCAGCTGCCACATATTTAGCTTCAGCAGTCGAGAGAGAGAGATGCAATTTTGCTTCCTGTTGTTGCCAGACGACTAGATTGTTCCCAACAAATAAACAATCTCCTGAAGTACTCTTTCTATCTTTCAGATTTCCTCCCCAGTTTGCATCTGAGTAACCTGCAATTTCCACATTACTATCAAAAGTATAGAAAATACCACAAGAGACAATACCTGAGATATATCGAAGGATTCTCCTAACAGCTTCCAGGTGTGACTCATTTGGATTTGCTTGAAACCTTGCACATACTCCAACACTATATGAGATATCTGGTCTACTGGCTGTAAGGTATAACAAACTGACTGCCAATCATGCTTCTATAGAGAGTAGGATCAACAGATTTACCATCCTTGTCTTCACCAAGCTTTGTAGTGGTGCTCATGGGATTGTTTACCACTTTCTTGGACTCAAGTCCAAATTTCTTGATCAGGTTCTCAGCATATTTTGTTTGAGAGAGAAACATGCCTGTGTTAAGTTGTTTTACTTGCAATCCAAGGAAAAAAGTTGGCTCACCACACATACTCATCTCAAACTCATTCTCCATGACAGATTGAAATTCTTTGACAAGAAACTTAGATGTAGAACCAAAAACAATGTCATCAACATATACTTGTACAATGATAATGTCATTTTTTAATTGTTTCACAAATAAGGTTTTGTCTACAGATCCCCTAGAGTAACCTTTGCCCACAAGATGAGCAGATAGCCTTTCATACCAGGCTCGAGGAGCCTGTTTCAGTCCATACAGAGCCTTCTTGAGTCTATACACATGATCCAAGTTGTGAGCAGGGCCGTCCCAATGGTAAGTGAGGCCTAAGGCGAAACTTATAACCTGTTTTTTATTTTTCTGTATTTTTAGCATATTCTTGCTACTTTACAAACAAAGTATCTGGCACAAGAATTTTGGGTCTTAACTATGAATATAAGAATAACATAACCTATAAATGGAGCCTAATTTCAATTAGTTAACTAGTTAAGTTCAAACAAATCGAGTATATATGCATTAGCAAAAGATAGACAAGTACAAAATATACAAGAAAGTTTGTTGTAGAAAGAGAGAAAAAAATTATTGATGCAAAGATATGAGGTCTAGTTCTACAAGATCTAGATAAGTTCAAATGATTTGGTAATATGTTGGGTAATTTAGAAGTTATATTCAATTTTTGTTGGGCTTTAAATAGTATAAAGTACAAAAACTTGTTTCAAAGTGAGGCCTTCATCCAAGTGGGGCCTAAGGCAGTTGCCTTGTCTGCCTTGGGCTAGGACCGGCCCTGGTTGTGAGGATCCTTAAACCCATGCGGTTATTCCACATACACTTCCTCCTGTAATATTCCATTTAGAAAAGCACTTTTGACATCCATTTGAAACAGTTTGAACCTGAGATGACAAGCCACAGATAAAAGTAATCTCACAGACTATAATCTTGCAACTGGAGCAAATGTTTCATCAAAAATCAAGACCCTCAACTTGTGAGTACCCCTGAGCAACCAACCTAGCCTTGTTTCTAGTCACATTCCCTTTTTCATCACTCTTATTTCTGAAAATCCATTTGGTTCCTATGACATTACAATTACTAGGTCTAGGTACTAAATACCACACATCATTCCTAGTAAATTGATTCAACTCTTCCTGCATAGCACTGATCCAGTGATCAACCTCTAAGCTTCCTTTACATTTTTTGGCTCAATCAAGGACACAAAACCAAACTGAGATATAACATTCATGTTTATTTGATTTTCAGTGATAAAGCAAAGCAATACCTTTTCTTGACTTACCTGTGCAGCAACTTGCCTTCTAGTCTTTAGACCATCTGACACATTCCCAATGATATCTTGACTGGAATGATCTTTTTGAACCTGTTTGAAACCTCTTCTCATTGTTGGAGCTGGTTCAAAAATGCTGTCAGTCATCTCCTCCTCCTCAGCCTTAATGGATTCACTCACGGGGGATATGGTTAAGGAAGAGGTTGATGGTATATCTGCAAAAGATTCCTCCTGTTTGACAAACTGATCATCAATAGAAACATTTATGGATTCCATAACAACTCAAGTTCTTTTGTTGTAGACTCGGTAAGCTCTGCTGTTCATAAAGTATCCGAGAAATACACCATCATCACTTCTCGTATCAAACTTGCCAAGATGCTCTCTATCTCTCAAGATGTAGCAAGGATTTCCAAAAACATGAAAGTGTCCGATGTTAGGCTTCTTACCCTTCCATAGTTCATAAGCTGTCTTATCAGTTCCTGGTCTTAAGAAGACTCTGTTGATGGTATAGCAGGTAGTACTTATAGCTTCAGCCCAAAAGTTTGTGCTGAGGCCCGCATCATGAAGCATTACTCTAGCCATGTCCAATAGTATCCTGTTTTTCCTTTCCACAATTCCATTTTGCTGAGGAGTGATTAGGGCTAAGAACTCATGTGACCCACCAAGCTCATTAAAATAGTTAGTAAAGGCAGTATTTTTAAATTTTGTACCATTATTTGATCTTACCCTTACTATGCTAGTATTAGAGGACTGCTTTTCAACTAACATCCTTTTACTCAAGTTCTTAAAAGATTCAAAAGTTTCAGTCTTATCTTTTAAGAAGTTGACTCAAGTAAATCTAGAGAAATCATCTACTACTACTAGCATATAACTCTTACCTCTAATACTCTCGGATTGAGCTAGTCCCATGAGATCCGTGTGAAGCAGTTCCAAGACTTGTGTGGTTGTAGCAGAGTTCACCACCTTATGAGGTGCCTTGGTTTGCTTTCCGATTTTGCAGTCACCACAAATCTTGTCAGTCTTGCCATTTAGAACCGGCAAGCCTCTAACACACTGCTTAGAGGACAATTTTAATAAGTCTTGATAGTTCACATATCCTAGTCTTCTGTGCCATAGTTCAAAGGTCTCTTATGTGGATCTTACTAATAGACATGACTGCATGCTAAGAGATTCATCAGCTTGAATATGATAACAATTGTCAAAAGATCTCTTACCTCCCATTATACCTTCTCATTTGTGATTCAGCACCAAGCACCTTTGTTCGTTAAACCACACATCCTCATAGTCATCAGCCAAGTGACTAACACTAATTAGATTTGCAGTTAAACCTTCCACATATAGCACATTCTTGAGGTTAGGTATACCTGGAGTATTCACAGTGCCTCATGCAAGGATACTTGGTTTCCTTACATCACCAAAAGTTACCGAACCAGTTGTGCATTCATCCTCGAAAGAAGAAAACCAAGCTTTGTCTCCAGTCATATGTCTGGAACAGCCACTGTCAACGTACCAGAAATCTTGACGTTTGTCTGTCAAAGCTGTGAGTGCTACCAGGCAAGTGGCTTCAATGTGAGACGCATCTCTATCGATACTTACACAAGACAAGAGACAGGTAGCATCAATAACATCAGAACGAGCTAAAAAACACTTATTAGTGTCCTTCTTAGTCTAGACTGATTTTCTTTTTCCAGTGTACAGATTATTCTTTGAAAACAGTTCAGTTAACTTAATGATGAGTTCCTTCTGTTCTTTAAGTTCACTTTGTATAGATTTCACAGTACATTTTTCTTGAGTAGGTTGTGCTTTTAAAACCCTCTCATTACATTTAGGTCTAATATGTCCTAACTTACCACAGTGACGACAAGTAGGAACAAAGGTTTTAGAATTCAAATACCTGTTTTGACCAGTTGCAGTTTCTTGGTCAATTATTACCTGTTGAGCACGTTTTGGTTGTTCATCAATCTTGTCCTTCAGTACAGTGTTGATTCCTTTGAACATAGCTGTGACTGATTCAACCTTCTTTGCAATTGGCTTTGATTCTCTTACAAATTTTGTGCTCTTGGAACTCTCCCCAGAGTAGCCTAAGCCAAAGGTATCATGAGGAGCTTTTCCTGACCCAAACAATTTGGAAACTGCCCCCGAGTTGATCTCAAACTTGGCAAATTTTTCTTGAGTGAACTTCAGTTCACCCTGCAAGGATTCATTTTTAGATAACAAATCTAGATTCAAAGTTTGTTGTCCCCTTACCTCAAGTTCCAGCATTTTGATCTTGTTGAGGAGCTCTGTCTGCTCAGTCTTCCAAGTCAGGGAGCCTTGCTTACTTTGTAAGTCTGTTAGTTCATCAGTGAACTTGCTCCACTCCTGTTCCCACATGGACTGTGAAGTTTTTAGTATGAGTTCACTCTTCTCCTTCTCATCCCTCAAGGCTTCAATCTCCTGTTCCAACTTCATGTTTTTTAGCAGTGTGGCTTTTGACACCTTGTAGAGTTGTTTGCAGTGGATATCAGTTTCCTCATCAGAAAAGGCGTCATCACTGTCAGAATCAGGTAGAAGAGATGAAACAAAGGCCACATTCTCAACTTCTTAAGATTCATCATCACTCCATGTTGACAGAAGTGATTTGTTGCTGCTATTTCCATGTTTCCTGTTACCACAATCAATAGAAATATGGCCATAGCCCCCACATTCTGACATTCATAACATTTGGTTTTTCTGGGATTATTCACTTTGACATTTCCCCTTCTATTCCAAGCATTGTTATCATTTTCTCCTGGAACCGTTGAGATTTCTATTTGAGCTCTTGTTCTCAAGAAACTTCCTGAACTCTTTCGTTAAGGAAGCAAGATCAAGAGGTTCTTCTTCTTCTTCAACTACTTTCACATCCTTAAACGCAACACCTTTCACTTTCTTTTCAGGTTTCAGCCTCATCTCATAGGTCTTCAGATTCCCGATAAGCTCGTCTAGAGGATAGTCATCAATGTCAAAGGAATCCTCAATACTAGTGACCTTAGAGTGAAATTTATCTAGCAAGGCTCTTAGTATTTTCTTAACAAGTTTATCTTCCTCAAACAGTAATTTTCAAAATTCTACCATGGAAATCATCTACTGTTTCATCATCCCCCATAGCCATAGTTTCAAACTCATAGATTAAGCTTTGCAGTTTTTGTGCATGTACCTTTTTGTTGCCTTCATTTGTAGTTTGCAGAAGGTCCCAAGCCTGCTTGGTAGTGTCACAATGATTGATCCTTAGTTTCTCCCTTTCAGACAAAGCTGTGAATATGCTATTCTTGGCTTTGAAGTTAGCTTGAAGATCACGTACTTCTTCATCTGTCCAATCCTTTCGTGGCTTTGGGGTAGAAGTAGAGAATCCTTCTCCCTTGGCTGGAACAACTGGTGTTTTCCAACCATTCTCAACAATGTTCCAAACATGCTCATCTTGTGCAAACAGATACGACTTCATGTAGATCTTCCATTGTGTGTACTTTTCACAGCCTCCATCAAACCATGGAGGACTGTTGACGGACCCTCCTGCAGCCCTATCTCGTGAGTGTTCCATTTCCCCACGATCTCCTAGAATATTCTAGAACTCGCTCTGATGCCAATTGAAAACACTTGATGGAACAATTTATAAAGAATAGGTTCAATATCACACAACACAAAGATTTGCTAACGCAGTGTAAACCTCACCACTGAGGAAACTTCACTGTGAGCCTTGTAACGTAGCCTACACGATAATCAAATCCACTATAGAAGAGAAAGAATACAGTTTACAAGTAGTGATATTGAACACAATCACTTTACTAGCATCAAGCTAACTTGTCTACAATTTGGAAGGCCTACACTACACACTCAGATGACTCAAAGTCTGGTAAGCTTTACCGGATCGATCTTCCCCTTTGCTCCTTGTATCAAGGACTCACTGATCTCAAGTATGATGTATGGGATGAATGCAGTGAGCAAGCAAAGTAAATAACAATCAAAGAGAGTTTTGCAGAAAATAGTTTGTGAGGACTATGCAACACACAATGAACAACACTTGATGAGAAAACTCTACCCAAGAAAACCAATTTCGAAACCTTTTATAGATTCACAAGACTCCCCCTTAATCGAGACTCTTTAACCACTAAATAAGATAAACAAGGAAATGTTTTTCAAACTGATTTTGATATGCAGTCAATCTATTGCTAACTATATGCAATCACAATCTTTATCTGATATGAGTATTAAAACCGTTTTAATGCAGATAATATTGCCAAACCAATTTCAAGATATGCAAAGAAATTCAGATCCATAATGCATGCATATTGATATGAAATGTAAACTATCTTTAACCTAAGATCAGCGAGCTTGATTTTCGCTTTTTGAAACGATCCTTGATCACCGCAAAAGTAGGAGAGACTTTTGCAAACTCTGATCTCCTAGTAGCCTTGGGAGAATATGTGTTGAATGAAAATATCCCAATATACTTACATAATATCGCCTAATCTCTTATTTGCTTAAAAAAAAAAAACCAAAAAGAAGAAGAAGAAGAAGTTGGACACAAGACATGGTTCATCAAATTAAGTTGTCGAACAAAATAATTAATTGAATTAGTGTTGAATTAAGTTGGACTTCACTCACTATATAGATCTATTGAATCAGATAACTAATTAAAATAAAAATACCAGGACCTTAACCTCTAGAATTAGTGTCATTCAATATCAGAACCTTCATTAAGTTTTCTTCCTTTTCCCTTCATGCAAATCGAACAAAATGCTTTATGCTTGTCATCTACTGGAACAAAATGCTTTATGCTTGTTTGGGTGACTTGATTGAATGGACTTCAAGTATGTTGCTTCATTCACTTGGATAGAAGAAGATACCTAATCAATCAAATTAACAATTGAATCTGGCCACGTTGAGTTGCTATATAAGTTGCCCCTGTTTTCCATTTATCAACATACATCAATTACTACTTCTTTGAATAAACCCTGTCTCTTTCTTTCATCGAAATCATCATGGAGTTCATCTACAGCATACAGAGACAATCTTGGGTAGGCTAACTTCCTATGCTTCCCAAGAAGTCTCCTTGGCATGGGGTGCCCAACTTGAGCTCACCAAGCTCAACAAGACCTTATCTGCCATCAAACTAGCGCTCGTGGATGCAGAGAAGAAGCAAGTGAGGAATCCCCTAATCACTCATTGGTTGGGAAATCTCAAAGATATTTGCCATGACGTTGATGATGTCTTGGACGAACTGGACTTCCAAAAGTTGTGGTTGAAAGTGGAGGTCGATAACTGTGGGAAGATCAAAGGAAAGGTACGCCAATTTTTTCCCCATTGGAATCCAGTAGTGTTTAACTTCAAAATGGGACATAAAGTGAAAGAGATTAGAGGACGACTGGTTGAAATTGATAATGAAAAGAGAGAGTTTGCTCTCACTGAGTTTGCTAAGATAGCTGAAGATCCTCGTGTGCTCCAAGGGAAGCACGATAATAAAAGAGAGACTGGCTCTTTGGTGGAGGCTTCAAATGTTATTAGGAGGGATCAAAGATTAAAATATCTATATCTACATATCTATTGGAACTTTGAAAAAGAGAGATATCAGAAATGTTGGGGATATATCGGGGATATCCGGAAAAATATATTTTTTTTGAAAGAATCAATTTATTAGAATTACATATAAATACATATGAATGTCAACTTCATCTACATCCAAAAAGAGACTCTTGATGTGCTCATATTATCCTATATTTCTAAGCCTCTTAATCTTGGTTTTTATGTTTAGTTCTCCTTATTTATGATTCATTTACATTTTTTAGTGTTCTTGTAGGTTTGTTCCATAGAAAGAAGAAAAGAAGCCAAAATGAGCTAAGTAGGATTGAAAAGCAATGTACAATCTGAGACTGGGAATCTGTCTGTGCAGAACACCCAACTTCGCCGAATTACTGGGAAATACTCGGATCGAATCAGACAATGAGCCTTATATTCATGGAAAGCTACGGATGTCTACTTTCTGTAGAATTTTTCGGATCTCAATTTCGATACTTCTGGAGAAAGTTATGATTATTTTAGTGAAGATAGGTCGAGCAGGAAATCTGCTCGGGAATTTACAACCATTCGTGGAGAACTCAAGTTCCGTGGCACAAGATCATCAATCCTAATGTTTCAAGGAAGTTAATTCAGATGAGGATTCAAAGAGCACATGTATTCCTACTTCTACAAGAGATATTTCAATGTTTTCCCATTCCAAATGAAGAAAGGAATCTAAACCCAAGTCATACAAGGAAACATGAAGCCAAAGATGAGCAGAAATCTTCCCTATATAAGGGAGCACGAATTTACATGAGAAGAGAGTCTCGGGAGTACAATGTAGACGCCTAAGGAACAGAGACGACTCATCCATCTTCCCTTTCTTTTCCTTTCCATTCTTTTTATGTTTTTCCTATGTTTTACTTAGTTATCTTTTGTTAAACCTTTTCTAGGGTTAGGATGATGCCCTATCATGATTGTTTATGTACTTTGATGTTTTATTGATGGATTTATAGTTTCTTTATGATGAATGCTTAATCACTATTTGAATTTATACTTTATGTTTAAGTTCTTTGATTGATCACCTTAGGGCTTTGCATATAGTAATTAGAAGACAAATTTGAAGCAGAGATGCAATATAATTTGATTAGCTTCTTGTGATTAAGTGTGGTAAATTACATTATTACTTGAGAAAGACTAATGGTTTGCTTGATTCCCTTGTTTTCTAAAGCGTAATGAGTTTTGCATGTTAAATTTATACCTGAGAAGGATAAACTGCATAGTTAGGATATAAGATCTTTACCCGAGAGGGAGAGCATCATCCACTTAAGGAAAACTATGGTCTAGAGTACCTGAGAAGGACTTAGATACGAGAATTATCATCTAAAGAAACAAAAGAATATGTTAATTGCATTGAAACATAAATAGGATTGTTAGTGGTTGATTCTGAAACCCTAGGTTTTATCATTATTTGTTTGTTTCTTTAATTTTTACATTATTTGTTTAGTCGAAAACCTTAAAACCATATCTTCTATAGTTTGATTGTTTATGTGTTTTTGTGTTTGGATTAATTAGGTTAGGATTTAAATTGATTATCAATCCTCAGTTGGAACGACCTCATATTTGCACACTATACTAACGACGATTCGTGCGCTTGCGAGTTTTAATTAAAATTTCAACTCTAGGTTGTTGAAAAGTTGCTCGTTAGTCTATGAAAGTACAATAATCAGACCAAGACATATGACCCATATAGTACGAATTGTAGTGATGAATATGATAGTTATAGATCTCTTTAGAGCTATCGACTGTTTCTCCTATAAGGGGATAATAAGGATGAATCCAACTGGATGTCTGATCATGTACTTCTCCATATTGATTATATCCATAAGCGTCATAGCCAAATTGTTTGTTGCCTTCATGAGATTCATTTGAGGTCCCACCTAAATTCCACTCCTCACTTGGATTTCCCTCGAAGGGAATACTCCTCACCTGGATTCGCTTTGAGGAGATTTCTCCTCACTCATATTCGCCTTGAGGAGATCTCTCCTCACACAGATTTGCATTTAGAGAATTACTTCTCACCCAAAATCGACTTGAGGGTATTTCTCCTCACCCAGATTCACCTTGAGGAGATCTCTCCTCACACAGATTTGCATTCAGAGAATTACTTCTTACCCAAAATCGACTAGAGGGGATTTCTTCTCATCCAGATTCGCCTTGAGAGGATTTCGCTTCACCCAAATCTGCGTTCAGAGGTTTAACTTCGAGGTATTTTTCCCAACCAAGCTAATTTGCCTCTTTATTAGGTCATATCCTGACTAGAAACCGTTGTTCAAATTTTACACCTTGATATAACCTCCATATTCCATAATGTATGTTTCTCTGTGAATAACTGAGTTTTTTTTTTATCAGATTTTACAGATATTTCTTCATTTTATCAAGGATATATCTTTAATATCTAATATTAATATATCAGGGATATTTGACGATATCAGTGAAATTTCGCAGAAACAGCAGAAGATAAGATATTTTCCCCTTATGATATATCGGTCCCTTCAAAAAGGGAGATATCGTGGGATATATCGAAAATATCACAGATATTTCAATCATTCGGAGAGATGATGATAAAAAAAAAAAGATTATCAGCCATCTCTTAAATAACACTAATATCTTTATTGAGGAGAATGTTTCTGTTATTTCCATCCTTGGGTTAGGAAGGTTGGGAAAGACAACTCTTGCTAAACTAGTGTATAAAAGGTGAGTGGTCAAAGATGGAACTTTAGGCAAAGATTACACTCGACTCTGATGATGAAGAAGATCGACGAAGATGAAGAAGATCGACGAAGATGAAGCATGACTGCTTGTCCGGCTTGTCCGCCGTCGAGCATGTCCCGCTCAACCTCTTGGCCGACGGCAGGATCGAGTCTCCTCAATTCCTCGTCTCCAGGTTGTAGGGGCTCAAACGTAAGGTAACGAATTAGAATTCAATGAATTAGAGTGATCTGGAGTATTGAATTCTTGAAATTTGAGATAATTTTGATTGAATTGGGAAATTTTGATTGTGATTTGTGTGTTGATAGGCTTCAAACTTTCAAATATCTGTTCTTATTTCATTATTGGCTTATGATGCAACTTGCATTGGATGAGTTTTTTGGGGTACAATAGCCTTTAAATTGAAGAGTCATATCTTTTCAAAGGGTTATAAAGAGTTCAATAAATACTCAACCTTTTGAGTCAAAAAATAGACGTCTTTGTACTACTCTCTCTTTCTCTTACTCTTCATCTCTCTCCTTTCCATTCCTATTTAGGGCAATCGATATACACTTGGCAATCCGTTTACCGTTAGTCGTGAAAATCGGATTAGACATCTGTGAGACATCGAGGGTTGTATTTTGGAGTTGTAGACGATCGTAATAATCTACACGTAGGGAGGCATCTACGACTTTAGGACAGTGAATGTCGTGCCTAGGGCTGGGATCGGTTCTGTTTTTCAATTTTTTTGCCTGAACCGATGATGTTTTTCCTGTTCGGTGTTGCTACATTTTTTTGCCGGAACCGACTTAGAACAGGAACCGACTTGGAACGGTTCGGTTACGGCTTGTAACCGGTTCCTATACACACAGCAAAACAGCAGCAAACCTATCCAGTTTCTCAGCTTCCTAACCACATTATGTTATGCAATTTTCTTAGTTTCTCCATTAAAGAACACAGCAGAACTGGAGGAGGAGGAGAAGAGGAGGAGAAGAAGAATATGGCTGCAGCTATGAGAGGGAAGAGATGGGGTAGGTATGACTAAAAAGAAAAAAAGAATTAGTAGGGAGTAGATTAAGGAGACTTTTTGATTTTCTTGGCAATTTTCTATTGGAGAAACCTAGGCAATTGGAGTGAACATCACGTGCTAGTGTGCTACTGATAGGTAAGGAACATAATAGAGAGAGGGAATAGAGAAAAAGTCAAAAAGAGAATAGAGAAAGGGAGGTAGTGGGCCGACAGAGAGAGAGAGAAATGGGAGTAGGGTATGTATTTTGTTAGAGAAAATAGTATAAAAAGTAGAGAAACATGCTGCACTCTCTCGGTTCGGGTAAAACAAGAAATAAAATTTAGGAACCGAAACCGAACCGAAAATGAATAGTGAATTAAGAGACAAAACCGAACCGAACCGGCCAAAATCGGGTCGGTTCGGCCCGGTTCCTCGGTTTATCGGTTTTTTTTCCCAGCCCTAGCCGTGCCTCTCTTGTTCATATCTCTTCTTCTTTGTATTATTTGTGTCTATATGATGTGCTCAATTGATTCTATTGATTTTCTTGCTTGATTAGATTTATTAAATATGAATATTTGATGCCATAATTCCAACAATCTAAAGCCGTAGGACATAAATGTTTTGACTTAATTGCTATGTATAAAGATTGGTCGAACCAACCACCACAGGTGGTCGAGTTGGTAAGAGCCTCCAGGTGTGGAACCCCCATACCCAGGTTCGAATCCCGCCGACGCTTATTGAAGTTAAATCCCAATATATTCTTGGTGGCCAGGGGGGAGGAAGCGTTTTGACAAGATCCCCCGAGCACGGATTAGTCTCTGGGCCTAAGAAGCTTTTGAGGACATCGAGTGATTGAACATTAAAAAAAAAAAAAAAAGATTGTTCGAACCTTTCTTTTGAGTTTTGATATTGTATGCGGTGATCTCTTATGATCATGTTCATCTCTAACGTGAGCAAGGTTTCAAATTTCGGTTTCGTTACTTCAAATTTAAGGAAATTTTGGAGAAAGTTTCGATTTCGGTGGAAATTGACAGGACCCGCCCTGGATTTCACCTTGAAATCTGAAGTGCCCCTGCGGGGCCCACCTTAGAAGAAATTCTACCAAACATTTGGCGGAACTTCCTTTAAAAGTGGACTACCCAAAACCTGTAGAAAGACATTTATACTTCTAAAATAATCCACCTTTATTCTTCTGGAGCCACCCTGCTCCCTAAATCACAACATCTCCCATTTCACAAAATAATTCTGAACTTAAGAATATTAATCTCATGGGTTATCAGAGAAATCTAATGCACAGGGCATACGAGAGGATAAAATACAAGATAAATGACCGATACTTTTATAATGTGGAAGCTATGACAGCTATGCCTCAACCCCATGTACGCTCAACCTCAAGCTAATCTGGCCTGCAAACTGGGCATTTGAAACCGAAGGGCCCAGGGGAAAAGCATTTGAAAATCGTTAGAGTGAGTGGACGAAAAATAAGTAATTTCGAATGAACAAGTGAAACTTAATGTTTTCCCAAGTTATTCTCTAAAACCTCGCATGCAGTAAAAATCTTGAAAATACTGTTAATCATCCTCTTTACTGAAATCTCAATCACGTAAAGTAGAACATCTCGAAATCTCTTTAAAATCTCAATTCCCTCGAATTATAATGATATTTCAAATATCTCGTTAAATTACTCATATTTCAAAATAGACGATGACTAAAGGGGATTGCCGATTAGTCATCTCATGCCACCTGGAGGGGACTGCCGACCAGTGACGCATCGGAGGGGATTGCCGACTAACCATAAGTAGTTAGAGGGGACTTCTGACCAGATGACGCATCGGAGGGGACTGCCGACCAGGTAATACATGCATGCGCTGACTTATATACCTCCTCAATGAACTGGAATCAATCTCTTTAAAATAATTGCTTTCGGAAAGAAGCCCGATATTAATTCAATAATTCACCGAAAACATAACTTATGTTAAAGTAAAATTGAGATTGGAATTGGTCTACTCATTTCATTTCATAGTCCCTTTATATAGGGATAGAATTACAACTGAAATATCGATTACATTAATGATACTAAATGCTGATTGATCCGTAATTGCACTGATTGATGGTAATCACTGATTCCTTGATTCCCTCTCCGTCAGTTGCTTTGACGA
>LYNE01000433.1:66646-76754 GCA_001662545.1 Rosa x damascena | reverse complement strand
CTCTCTCTCTCTCTCTCTCAGCACTGAAATTCAAGCCCCAAATCCAAACCCAATCGAACCCTAAACGATCTTCCCGACGAAATTCTGATCCAAATACTCTCCTTGATTCCGACCTTAGAGCCCATCCACAACTCCCTCGTCTCCCGCCAATGGCGATCCCTCTGGTCCCGTCTCCCCTTCCTCGACTTCTCCTACCACCTCTTCCGGGTCAACGACGCCGAACCCCTCCCCGTCACGAGCCACGGCTTCACCGAGTTCGTCAATCGCGCTCTCATTCTCCGCCCCAATTCTCCGATCAAAACCTTCCGCCTCTCTTTCATCTTCTACCAGTACTACACCTCCCACGTCGACTCTTGGGTGCGCTCCGCCGTCACGCGCTTCCGGGTGCGTGAGCCTGACCTCGACTTCTTCATCAACAAAGAGTACCATCTCTGGAGCGAGGAAGATCGAGCCCCGCGTGGAGGCAGATTTCTCCGACTTTTGCTCACTGATTTCGCTAATTTCGAGGTCTGAGTCACCGAGCTTCCGGTACTACAACGCCGTCTTCTGGTCCTGCTTGGCAATGATGGTGGTTGGTCTGAGAGAGCTCCTCCGCCTCCGGAGGCTTCTTGCGGTGGTTTTGGTCTTTCGAGGCGAGTAAGGTGAGGTTAATACAGCGGCGTGGTTGCAGAGGAAGGCAGTGGCGCACGAGGCCATGTCGATGGGTCAGCTTGCTCCGTTTGCTCTCAGCCCCTTATCGGAATTTAACCGTTAACGAAATCAAGGTTCTAAAGTGTGTGAAAGACTGTGTGACTCTAGTGCGGCCATTACAAGGAGCATAAATTCATTGCCCCTGTTTCTTTTGCATTGCCTCCAGATCCAAGGAGCATAGCTGCATTGTTAGCTAGAGATATTTTAGTCTTCCTTATGGCCCAGCTATCTGTTTTGTTTGCTAGCTATTCCAAATAGCTTATGTACTAAAAGTCTGAAACGAGGCCATTATTCAGGCATCCAAGAAATGAAGTTAATATGCCCCAATTCTGGGTTTCTTCTTTTGGCAATGGTCTGGAGAAGATGATGCGTTTGAATCAATGTAAGACACAGTAGAGCAATACCCAATGTTCGGTCGAATCAATTCGTTACCCGAATTTGAAAATTCATCAAGAACTCTAGAAATTCCACATTTTGGGAATTCTCAAAAGATTAAACCATAAGATTCAAAACATACCTCAATGGATTCGTGATGCAAAGAGTAGTAAAAACTCAGAAGGATTCGCATCAATTTGGTTTGTAATTCCATGAAAAGAAGCTTGAAAATTACAAAAATGGAGGAGAACTGAGGAAAAAACGTTCAAAAAAGAATTGAGGAAAAAACAAAACAAAAAAAGAATAAAGGGTTATTTCAAAAAAAATAAAATAAAAAAATAAAGGGTAAATTGGTCATTTTATGATCAAAATTGCCAGCTGGCAGACGAAGTAACGGAGGTAACGGTCATATGTACCAATCCCGGTCGGGCAGAGAACTTCAGGTACCGTATTGATATTTTTTTTTTGTCAGGTACGAAAAGTTATAAGGAGCCAAAGACGGGGTACCGTACGGACCATTTTCCCAATAGGAAAATACATAATGCAATGGAAAAAAAAGAAAATGAAAATGTGTTCGACCCGTAATAAAATTACTGGTACAAGCTAATGACAATTTTGGTTCTTTGTACAGAAAAAATAAAAAATAGGAAATAACAAGACATTATAAAAGCCTATCAAAGCTGATGGCAAGATTTTCAAACTACCACCCAGGAAGTAATTTTAATGCCAAAGGCATTTCACACTCTAAAAATGGAGAACATAAAGGATCCCCTTGGTTTATCTACAAGTTAGTCCTGCTTCGTATCTTCACCAACTGTTGGTCGTCCCTGAGCAAGTAAGCGCTTTGTTCTCTCGAAAACACCAAAAAAGATTGAACCGCCAATCCCTATCCACAGCACTCTTGGTCCAATACCCTGGAATAAACATATATGTAAACAAAACTTGCATCAATCAGATTGCCTCCAGCAACAATCACATCATACCCTGATTTGTAATGACTTGAGGGGACCATAAATTCATTAAGTTGTAATAACATGAGAGAACTTCCAGATTAATCATGACTTCATACATAGAGAATACTTCCCAGGAAGTAGATAATGTTAGTCTAGGCATATCTGTACAAACCAAGGGACTACTAGTCTCTTTTGTTTTACCTTTTCTTTTATTGAAATTAAGGACAAGTCTTTATGGCCCCAGGAAGAAGGAAACTAAGAGGGTTATTTTAAAAATATGAAGTAATAAATAGTGAATTTCATTCCCCAAATATAAATGCCTGAAAACAACTTTCTAAACTCTGACAGATGTTCAAAGCGAATACCAATCTCAGAACCCTATCCCAAATGAACCCACCTCCTCACACCTAGCTCCCTCAAAGATATATTTACTCGTTCCATCCACACTACCCACATATGCTCTCATATCACATCTTGCCAATACAGTTCCCCTCTTTCTGGCTAGCAAAGAGCTTATATTTCTCTCCCAACAACGCATTACATGAAGCTGGGTTATCTGAGTACACATTTTTACTTCCCAGTCACCATATTGATGTTATAGTCAAATGTAAGTCAAGTCAGCATATTAGTGAGGTCCAGTCACAGTAACTACAAGATTCTTGATGAACAAGGCATAAGACTAAACAACCAATTTCACTTCCCCTATAAACATAACTTACTATTAAAAAAAAAAAAAATCTGTTGTAGGGAAACTGAAATTGAGAGGAATTTACTGTGTATTCTCATTGATAATAGGGGCCTCTTTATATAGAGGATTACAATGCATAGAATCCAAATCATACAAGGAAAGTAATCATACATTGAATAGGAATTCTAGATCCTTCTAATGTAACCCTATTACCACTAGGTCAAGTAACCTAGAGTTTGGACCAGACACATAATCTGGATTTCCTTGAACACTCCCCCTTGTGTCGCCCAAACGTGGTGCTTCTCTCGTTGCCTCATTAAAAACCTTGTCGAGTGACAAAAACCCAGTGGGACAAAAATAACCTCGGTCGAAGGGGAAAAAGAGCACAACACACCCTTCACGTTTCGAGACCATACATGTAGACATCTCCCCCTGATGACTACGATCATGGGAGTTTGGGTAACTTCCGCAAACGATGCTACCAACATGTCTCTCGAAAGTGGAATTTAGGCAATGACTTAGCGAGCTAGTCTGCCACACTATCCTCAGATCGAACCTAGTTCACTTTGATCTTGAGGTGAGTTTGTTATTGATGATTATGTTTGGTGTTGTCGCTTTGATGTAGCCTTGCTTCATTTGTTCAAAACAAGCAGCATTATCCTAAATGCTTGTAGGCTCATCTGTGGTAGACTTCAAACCACAATTGTTCGAACATGCGTAATTATGGATCCAATCCATATCCATTCACAAACCACTTCGTGAAGAGCAATAATCTCTGCATGGTTCCAAGATATAGCGACTAGGGTCTATTCTGTAGACCTCCAAGATATCATGGACTTTACCCATGGTGAACACTTAACCAGTTTGGGAATGACCTTTGTATGGGTCAGAGAGATACCCAATATCAGCAAACCTTCCAAAACACATGTCGTTTTGGGATGGGGATAGTGGACGTAGGCCACTGTTAGCGGCGTTCCTGGTGTGTGATGGGTCCGAATCCATCATCTCTGTGTAGGGATAGAACAAGCCCATATCAATCGTACATCTCAAGTACTGAAAGATATCTTTTACACCAATCCAATGGCGTCGCGTTGGCGCAAAGCTATATCTAGCTAACAAGTTCATGGCAAATGAGATGTCCGGTCTTGTGCATTGAGCTAAGTACAATAATGCGCTTATTGTACTTATGTTGGGCACTTCTGCCTCTAGCACATCTTCACCATCATCCTACGGACGAAGAGGATCCTTTTCAGGATCAAGACTACGGACGATCATGGGGGTGCTTGAAGGCTTGACCTTGTCAAAATGCCTAAGCATCTATCAACACGATGCTCAGGTTCCAAACCGAGACATAATCGTGTTCTCCCGAAATCCGATTTTGACTTCTCAAAATCGGATTTCAAGTGTTCAGCGGTTTCCCTCAAGTCTTTAAGGGCTTCCAATGAAGATCATGTCCAACATGAACCGCGATAGAATCCCGACTTGTTATAGAAACGCGTGGGCATATCCCTTCCCAATCAAGTAGTCACTTTAGTGAGCGTTTCAACCTCTTTGTAAACGCGCTCCGTGGTCTAGAGCCACTTGACTTGGGTAAATGAAGTTCACCATGAACCTTCATGTACATTCCGTATCTAGATCCCCATAGAGATATGTAGTTACCACATTTGTAAGCTGCATGTTCAGTTATTTGGAAACTACCAAACTGACAAGGTAGTGGAGTGCAATGACATCCATTACGAGAGAATCTGTCTCATCGTAGTCGATTCCAGGGCGTTTTGTGAGAAGCCTTGCGCCATAAGGCGAGATTACCATCTCTTTTTCTCATCACGCTTTCTAACGAAGTCCCATTAGTCAACAGGTTTTATGTTAGGAGGTGTTGGCATCACTAGCTCAAAAACCTTCCTCTTCGTTAGAGAATCCAACTTAACATGGATCACATCTTTCCAATTAGGCCAAATCTCTCTATGTTGGCATTCATTCATTAACCGAGCGTGGTTCGATGTCATTGGACTAAAAAAAACTCATGCACAACTAAATGCGCAACTACATCATCAATTATGATGGAGTTTCTATCCCACGTCTCATGTACACTAGTGTAAGTTCCATAGAGCTCTATATTCTCAGGAATAGGTTCTGACGTTGAGGCGTCCCCCAACGATAACCATAACCCGGAAGATACTCATGAGACAGATTTTGAGTGTCGATGATCAAATGACCTGATTGTGCCAAAGTATCCTTCGGACCCACTGCCTCCCACGCATCCTAGCTGGGGTCATGGCTTGTAACGCCAGAGTGCCACTCTCTTTGGCTTTGGCGCCATGCCCACCTCCGTGTAGGGTGGCGCTACGTCCTCTCGTAGGGACGTCCTTCCTTGCAGGCGTGTTTGCAGCATATTTGTGTGATCTAGTCACTTTAACAGGGATCAAGATGAGACATAGTGGGGACAGACCATGACAATTCCTGTCGTTCCTGCTGAACATTCGTGTTCCTATCTCCCCCTAACGACGGGAAGACTGTCTCATCAAAGTGACATCCGCAAATCTAGCGGTAAGGAGATCGCCTTGCAAGGGCATTAAGTGGTGGATGATTGTTGGAGTTTCAAATCCAACTGAGTTGCGCTATGGCAGCACAATTGGCACGTAAATGACACACTCAAATGTGCGTAAGTACAAAAGACTTGTACCCAGTCACTAGCTGTAATGCAGAGATACATTGAGTGGGGTCGTAGACGAATTAGCATAACTGCATGCGATATTGCATCACCTCAAGCGGATATAAAGAGATTGGTGCGCATTACCTGATACGCTAAAAGCAAGCGCATAATTTAACCCTGAAATGTCATCGTTAGTATATAGTAAATAGAGATCGTTCTATTCCGGGGAATGAGGGTACACCTATAATTGCAAAAACAAATTAATAAAAGTAAAAAATATTATTTACAAAAATAAAACAAAGAATAAAAATATATACAAATGAACACAAAAGGGGGTTTTAGGATTATTAAATTAAAAACTAAAATAAATAAAATAAAGAAAATGTAAAAACATATATACACGGGTGGAATGAGAGAACAAAGATCAAAACCGAAACTATGATCAAATTCGATTAAACCCGAATATTGTTCATCTAAGTCATGAGAAAGGAGTTGATCATGTGAAATATTCGAAAGCAAATAATTTCCCATTTTTTACTTTTCAATGCTAATTAACCTAAGTGAAAGCACAAAGATTAATCCTATCAAACATGTAATCAAGCCCTAGAAAGCTAGTCAATCATGACATGTTTAACGCATTACACACATAGAAAGGCTATCAACTCAAGTGTGTAACTTAGTATGAAAAAGTCCACCTAATTGCAATCCTC
Organism: Rosa x damascena; assembly: GCA_001662545.1. Lineage (NCBI taxonomy): Eukaryota > Viridiplantae > Streptophyta > Magnoliopsida > Rosales > Rosaceae > Rosa > Rosa x damascena. Next base: position 70,685 of record LYNE01000433.1, on the reverse strand, counting down.
TTTAATTAAATTCGGTTTTTGTCCAAAACCTTTACTACTTCGATTCAAGTTACACAAAACAAAAAGTTGATTTCATGTTCTTAAATCTAGCACCATTCATATCAAAACCCTAAGTGTTTCGAACCACATAAGATTAAAATACAAAAGATATCTATAAAGCAAATTTAATTAAACAGACTCACATAAGCAACTCTCGAATTACAATAATAGAATCTGAAATTCTCATTTAATCATATAAAATTTCAAAATTGAAAATCTTGTTCAAACATAAACGTCAACTAAAACAAAACCAACGAAATTCAAACAAACGTTACAAAGTAGAGGTCGAATTACACCGTGGATGGAAGATGAGGATGGAAGATGAGGAAGCTTGAAAGCAAGTCTTCAATGGTGGATGGTGGAGGAAAAGGTCACGGCTCCTTCTTCTCTTGCTTCGGCCTTGCTTGAATCCCGTGGCTTGCTCTAGAGGATGGAGAGAATTTTTCTGAATGAAGAGGTGTGTTGTGGTGTGATGTTGTGGTGTGATGTTGTTGTGTGATGGTGTGTAGAATTGTGTAGAGAATGCTCCTATTTATAGGAGGATGGCAACTTAGTCTCCAAGTCTTCAAGATTTATCCACACAGCATTAGCCAATCAGAGAACGCCACGTCAGCTCTGCTATGTCATCCAACCAATAAGAAACCTCCAATTTAACACCTTGATTTAGGGAGATTATTTTTGAATTAATTGCATGATTGTTTTCTGATTTATCTCCTCAAATAACTATCCAATCATGCCACATAGCTTCGACCAATCACAGAATGCCATGTCAGCTCTGCCATGTCACTCAACCAATCAAAAAGCTCCAAAATAAATCCATAATCTTTCCAAATATATTATTGCTGATTTTCCCAAGATTTAATCTGATTTTTCTCTTAATTTTCGGCCAAAATACTCTTAAGTGAAAATAGGAATGAATCTGGACTTGTTTTGGACTTTTTCTCCCTTAAATCTCTCCATGGCATCATTATCCTTGATCATCTCTTGATTTTTGACATTAACTCCATAATTTCCCATGGCAAAATCAGCTTTAATTCCCCATAATATCTCCCACGTCATCATGTGGTCTCCTAATGCCTTCAGGTTTCCTAGCCTCATCAGGATTCCTACGTTGACTGGAATTCCTAGTCGGACCAGGAAAACTCCATTTCTTCATTTCAGCTCCATTTATTCCAAGGTACCTAGAAAATAAAAATTATATTAAAATTTATTTATTTAAGGAAATAACTAAGAAAAATATGAGGAAATAATTATTAAAATGTCGCATTAAAATGCTTCTATCATTACCAATGTCCGGACTACCATCGTAGTCGTTTCCGCAAGACCATTTGGGTGTGTACATGGGAATGTGTTGTCCAACATCAGTCCCATTGCAATAACCATCGAAAGTCTTCGATGTAAACTCTCTAGCATAGTCAAATCCAATTGACTGAATAGGATGATCCGGGGAGTGAGCCAGTTGTCATATGGTATGTGCTAGGAGTGTAGCATAAGCAGCATTACAAGAGGACAATGGCACAACACGTGACCAGCGTGTTTGCGTGTCAATCAACATCATGAGATATTTAAATGTCCTCAAGTTGGTTAAACTAGTCCACAGAATCCTCATGGATTCTATGTAAGAACAGAATGAGTGTTTTCATATCCTTTGCTTAGGACTGTCTCAGTCCGAATTTCCCTAAGGAACGGACTTTGTAAAACTAGCAAGAGGCCTTAGAATCAACCAATGAGGATTTTGGTTGGGCCTGAGCGCTTGAAACGCTCTTTGACGCAAAGTTGGTGATTGCAACATCACCTGGCGCGTCATCACCATGACGTACACTATCCATGGCGTTATGGATAAGGACTGTGCCAGCCCCAGGCTGGTGGTGGACGGCGGCGGCGCCAAAGGCAGTGGCGGCGATCATAATTAGTCTAGGAATCAACCTTTGATTCATGCTTCGTTTCGCTCGAAAGAAATGATGTCCATGTGAAGTCTTTTGTAGACGGATCATCATATCATGACTAGGATGACTTATCCTATCGTGACAAAGCCAATATGTGTCTAAATCCAAGAGATCTTCTCTCATAACTGTATTGGATTTAATAGCTCGAATAGTGACATAGAGTCCACTGGAGAGACACATAAACTTCTCTAAGATGCGTCTTTGTTCGCAATCATTAGAGGTATTGTAAAGGAACTCATTTCCGTTCTCTACATGTGTTTTCACATGGTGTCCGTTGGCTACTCATAGGTGCGATTTTCCCTAGGAGCGAAGAGAGTTTCTGTGATAGTAATCAAGGTGCCATTTGGCAAGGGGAACTTGGGCTATTCCATGTCCTTGAATTAATACTGATGGCCCAGCCATCGTAGTCACAAAGTCATATGCTCAGAATCAAAACGGAGTCATAATGAAAAGAACTTGAAATTTTATTCATAAGCCAACGGAGTTACATCATTGTCTCTTTGACCAAAGAAAATCTAATCCGAAATGCTAGCTAACGCAAAATAATGGTAGTCGTCTATCTTCTTTTGGTAATTCTAAAATAAATGTGACCAGGTGAGTAGGGAGATGTCGGTGGAGCAAAGCTCGCTTAAGTACCACTAATCTCAAAACCTTTCTAGACATCACACTTACTTTGGCTGAGCCTACTTTGAAGAATGGCTAAACCATTGGCATTTACTGCAAAAATATATGGCAATTGCCTACATCTCTTGAAAAAATAAAGACTTAAACAAAATTGGCGATCTATTAATCCCAGCCAGATTTGTAGTCTTCAACCCTTTGCCCTAGATCATATTCTTGATCTTCTTGTTCCATATAGTAAGCTTCTCTTACTTCACAATATGCTTTGTAGGCGGTGACAATTTCTTCAAGAGCTCTACAAATGTGTGCCCAATGATCAGACACTCCACATCAAGAACATACATCTCTTTGCTCAAACTCCATTGATTGAGGCGCTTTAAAAGCGTCATTTAGATGGCTTTTAGTGTTGGTGGCGCCACCAACATGGCCAGAGGCGTTGCCTCCCTCTCTCTTTCCACGTTGACCTTTTTGGTTCCGTGTTTGCCTATTTTGGCGATTACTTTCCCAAGTAGAGCGATTATATGGACTAGGACGTCCAGAAGTATCCCTAAGATTAGGGTTTCGCTCTTAGCGCCTTCTTTTAGGGGCGCAACTATAATTGGATTCCGGAACATGCTCTGTTCTTACGGATCTCGAATTATAGTTCTTCACAAGGATGTTGTCATGCTTTTCAGCGACATTCATAGCTCCAATGAGCTCATGAAACCTTGTGATCCGTCCTGCAGTAACATCGATTCGATAGTTCTTTGCAACCATCAAAGCAGAGATGGGGAAGGTAGAGAGAGTCCTCTCAATTAACATCGCATCTGTGATATCTTTTCCACAAAATTCCATTAAGGATTTAATGCGAAGTGCTTCCGAATTGTAGTCAATAACTGACTTGAAATCACAGAAGCGGAGGTTATGCCATCTCACTTCTAGTTCAGGAAGCAGGGAGTCACGGACGTTGCCAAATCTTTCTTCGAGTGAGACCCACAGCCTTCTGGGGTCTTCTTCGTTCATATACTCATACTGGAGCGAATCATCCATATGACAAGTCATTAGGATGATGGCTTTTGCCTTATTTGTCTCTAAGGCTACACTCTATTTGCTTCTAAAGCTTGAACTTGCTCAACAGTTAGCACGTCCTAGCTAGGCTCGAGAATCGTATCCAGGATTCCATCGGCCTTGAGATGCTGGCGGACATCACAAACCCACTTGTGATATCCAGAGCCAGTTGTTCCCAATGGAGCGAAGTCCAGTTTGTTCAGGTTACTCATCCTGAAAGAGAACAAGAAATTAGGGTTAGTTTCGGAGTGTAAAAGGCTACCACGAAGACATATAAAATTTAGGGAAAATTTCACAAACAGTACACCAAGTAAAGGCCACTAATAATTCTTATACATAAAGTTCCAAACCAATCATTTCGGTACACGAAATCTGAAACTCGACCC
>LYNE01000433.1:35477-60880 GCA_001662545.1 Rosa x damascena | reverse complement strand
AAAAAAAAAAAAAAAAAAGAAACATAACTTACTAGAATTGAAGAAAAAACAAATTCAATATTAAGAGCACAACATTTTGCATAATTCTATAACTTTTCAAGAGCTGCAATAAGATACATGGCAATCATATTTTATATTTTTATATTACAAGGGATATAATGCATACCTTCAAAAGAGCGGGAGGTCCTTCTTCCAATCTTCCCACACAATAGTCTGAACACAGTCAACAATTCCTTTGTACTGGTTGGCAGATCCATTTTTGCCAAAAAAAAAAAAAAAAAGGGAAAGGAAAGAAAAAGGAGTCCAAACAGTTGGAGGCACATAGCGTAGTTAGTTATCAAGGGGAGACAAGTATCATGCGGAATAGCAGATGGCCTTGCCTGTACCATTAGTCCAGTTTTAATCACATCAAGGGGAGTGGTTATAAGTCCAGTTAATGCACCTAGAATATATATGTGAAGTTGTGGACTCTGAGTTTCTCATTTGCTAAGGATAATACCAGCTCTTATTAACATCAGTATCTGATCTAGAAATATTTTACTGACTGAATCATAGTGCGCAGCACACTTGGTAGGCATGCATGGTTCATACTTAATAGATATGTCATAATATCCTGATATTGTTTGGAAACATTAATGTGTTCCCCATTTGTAGGTAATAATTGCTATGGACTAGTGTGAAAACTTTTTCTCTGAAGCCAAAGTTCACACTCCTTAAGAGTTGCACTCAGACAAGAGAAACCAAAGGCATGCACTGGATTAGCATTATGCATGTTAAAGAAGATCCCACAACCATCCCCAAAAAAGATAGAGTTGACCACACTTAAATTGGAGCTCAACGATCCTGAGAATTTAGCTGATTTCGTATGAAACGGAAGAGTCGAAATTTAGCTAAGTACCTGCAAAAGCTCTAATTATAGCATTCTCATGATCGTTGAGCTCTCTCTTTACCTGATAAAAAGAGAAAATCAGAAAGCTAATTATAGATATCAAGATAAAAGAAAATGCATGTACTATACAAATCATTGTTACATATATGTATATATACAGACTGTGTATTCATATGTTATAGAAGCATTCAAGAGGAGGCATGTCGTCTCACTCACATGCACACTTTTTGTTATATAAGTCACGATCTCATGTTATATAACCATAAATTATTGCTCATGGAAGGGCTACCACTTGTGAATTTGGTTTTGGAAGAGAAAAACTAATGTTTGTGATTCTCCCATTGGTATGTTAATGGGGAAGTTTTTTTTTTTTTTTTTTTTCAACGGTAACCTTACATGAAAAAAGAAAACAGAAAACAGAGCTAAACAGTGCTCTCAAGGTGGAGCTGCCACCGCATCTGATTGAAGTACATGAAGCAAGGAAGGAGGCGGGTTCAGAAACCAATCCAACACACTCACCAACCGTGTGTTGAAAGGGGAAGTTGGAAGGGCAGAAAATTGTTTCATGACTACTTGTTCAGAGTTTAGGGAATTCCACTTTGGGAAATAGACAAGCAAGTATTCTTAGTGACCAGCAGAATTTAAGGCTTCCACTTTTGGCAGTTTACGCAGATTGGGGAGCTGATGTAATTTAAGAGAAGGGGGAGGGTGGGGAGGGTCTAATCATGTGTGGTAGCTGGTATGTAGCTTTCTAGTGCACATCTTGACATATCATCCTAAGTAGTAATGTTCCATCTTTAACCCATTTTAATAAAAGCTTCCATCTAAAATATACAACTCAAAAGTGAACTAAAAAAAATAGAGAAATAAGACAACTGCAAAACACATTGGCAACAGAATCGAACAGACAAAGGCCAGAGACTCAAGCTGAAGAATAGAATTCTAGACGTGGTATAACACATGTAAAGAAAGCAACATCATGAAAATAACTGCAGGGAATACTTTTTGGATACAGATTTTTCTTATAAGATCCGAGTGGAATACAAATCAGAAGAGAAAGTGAGCTCTAAGCCTCTGACCTACATATCCTATCTCTTTGGATAAGGATTCAACCAAAAGGAATTTGTCTTATTTATCACACGTGGAAACAGATCCTAGACCAGCTGTACCTCCTCCTATAACACCCTCTGCAAAATTCACCAGAGAAACTAAATAACTCAAGGTCTTTTGAAGATATGAAGGATGCTCTATACTTAACAAAAATTCAAATCTTTAGAACTGAGCATCCTTCTCACAATAATCAACTCAAGGAATAAGATTAATAACAATGATGCATAGTGAACTCCAACCTAGCATTCAATGCATATGTATCTTCAACAATAATGCACATGCGGCACCGTAATTTCAATTGCAATAGTAAACGTACCAAATACAGTACGTAAGAAATCAAATGGCTTATCGTCCTGCATGCTGACAGATGCAAAAGACTTCCGCTTTGCCATGGTAACATTCTGAAATTTCTTGCCACATGCATCTGCAAAACCATAATGACCTGTTCAATCAAAAAGCAAAAGCATACCCAGGCACGGAACCAAGGGGTGGCTGAGGTGTGCTGCAGCCACCCCATTTTTGAAAGAAATATATGCAAGGTATAGATTATAGAATAGTCTTAATATCCCATAAAGGTCTTTCCCTCTCTCTCATCTCTAATTCATTTTCTCCTATTCTTCTCTTATGTGATTCTTTTCTTAATTTTTTCTTTCTTTGTGTATTTAGTCCTTTCAGGTTCATTTAAGATAGACTTCTCTATCTGACCAAAACAAAATAAATGAATTCTCCAATTAATTTTATCATTTTTTCAATTAAGAGTTTAGCATTGAATTCTAATATAGGATCTAATTTAGATTTTCATCAAGGAAATCTCACAAAACAGATTAGTGAATTTATTTTTTCCTTCAAACACAGAACTTAGTTTGATTCAGCCCACCTTCTTTTACAGTCCTGGTTCCGTCCGTGAGCATACCAACTCTATCTATACATCATTCCTATATCCGAAAGCCAAAGAACTTTAACTATTCTTCAGTAAACCAAATAACTTCACTTAACTGAGGAAAATGCTAAAATAGACTGTACCAATTACTGTATATAATTTCCTCAGTTAAAACATTTATCCCGAAACCAGAAAAAAAAATTCACAAATTCTAAGATATAAGGCTCTGAATCTCTCTAAATTACCAAATAAACATCCAATTCTTCCACAAAGCATGATAGGTTTTAACAAAAGCTTAAACTTTCAGTAGGCCTGGCAACGGGCGGGTACCGTGCGGGTTCTTAACGAGTTGACCCGGTAAGAACCCGTTAGCTTAACTGGTTTGTGGGTTATCCGTTGGAACCCATAAACATTTTTTTTTATTTTTTATTTTTAACTTTTTATCAAAGCAACTAAATTAAGACTTATGTATATAACCCCGCATTTGCCATTTTCTCTATATGAACTTTTTTGGTTTTCTATTTTGAAATTTTTTATTTTCTATCTTTTTAGATTTTTTTATTCTTTCCTTTTCTGACAAAAAATAATTCACAAATCACAATTATACGACGATCCAACGGTCGGATCCTCACAAAATTATACGAAGATTCAACGGTCGAATCACCTAGAGGATCATCTTTACCGATTTATACGATGATCCAACGGTTGGATCCTCACGGATCACCCTTAGGTTCATCCTCTAAAAATTATACAAAGATCCAACGGTCGGATCACCTAGAGGGTCATCTTTACCGATTTATGCGATGATCCAACGGTCAGATCCTCACGGATCACCTAGAGGATCATCTTTACCGATTTATACAATGATCCAACGGTCAGATCCTCATGGATCGCCCTTAGGTTCATCCTCTCAAAATTATACGAAGATCCAACGGTTAGATCGCCCTTAGAATCATCTTCACAAAATTATATGACAATCCAACGGTCGGATCCTCACGGATCGCCTTTTGAATCATATTTTCACAATTATACGAAGATCCAATGGTCGGATCCTCACGGATCGCCCTTAGGATCATCCTCTCAAAATTATGTGAAGATCCAACGGTTGAATCGTCCCAGATCGCCTTTAGAATCATCCTCACAAAATTATACGACGATCCAACGGTCGAATCCTCACGGATCTCCTTTTGAATCGTTTTTTCACAATTATACGAAGATCCAACTGTCGGATCCTCATGGGGAATAAGAAAAATTATAAAAATGCCCTGGTTGAAAAAAAAAATATAAAAATATGGGGAACCAGTATGGGTAATGGGAAATGGGTTTTTGGGAAGGGTTTTGAGTTAACGGGTTCCAATGGGTTTAGCCCGCAAAACCCGTTAATTTGCGGGCTTTTTTTACCCCGGATTAATAAACGGGCGGGTTTGTGCGGGTTTTTAGCTTGCAGGTTTGCGGGTTACGGGTTTAAATGCCAGGCCTAACTTTCAGCAAGGCATAGAACACATCAAACTCAGAAGCGGGGCATTTCGGTAATTGGAGTCACCGAACAAGTTTAGCAATTCAGAGAGAATGGTTTACCTGATGAAGAAGCTCCGGTAAAGCTCTCCGAATTGATATCTCAACCACGTGATTAGGTAAGAACAATGAAAAGAGAATGAAAGGAAGTCAAGAACAATACAGCCCGAGAAACAAAGGGTTCCCCCCTTCCCAAAAATGTAGGTTCCTCAGAATTGTCGATATCACCCCTATAACAGTCCCGTAAAAACTCCGATAAAATAATTAAATTTATGTAGACCGTATTTTGTTCATACAAACACTGATTTTAATTCGCCGCATGTTCATGGGTTCGGTTTAACGTGCCCTACATTTTTTGTGTGAATAAAGTGTTTTTTCAAAGTAAACCAAATAAAAAGTCAACTTTGAAGCCCTATAAATGTTTTTAAGAAAGTAAAAAGGAAAGAATATTTCATTTACTGTCCAAATGACTGGTAAAATGATAACTTTAGGTACGGGCCATAACCATGATGATTGTTGCAAACACCTCAATCTCCTTCAAACTCAGGAAGAAGTGCAAACCTCACACAAACATACAAACTAGCTTTGAAGCTCTACAAACTAATTTAGAGTTTAGGGTTTAGGCAAGTAAAATATAGAACTTTCACTCCCCAACAATAACTGCACGAAAACTTATTCTCCATCTAGGACGCATGTTTTTTTTTTTTTTAGTTTAATTCATTAAATATAATGCTTTATCATTTTATCCTCATTTGAAAAAGCTGAGCTTCTTTAAGATATCAATTAACCATGAATTTTTTTAGGTTTTTAAAAATTTAACCACTTTTTGAGAAGTTTGCTCAATGCACAAAAAAAAACTGATCCGAGGAAGCATGTCTGTATCAGAATGTTTTTGAGGTTTCCTGACGCAGTCGGAACAGTACCCTAGGTTTACAAGCAATAAACCTAAATAAAGAGTTCTGAAGTCCACCAGAGATAAAAGAGAAAATTCTCTATTTGATTTAAGATGAAAGATAGTTATGCAGCCGTTTAAGGTTGCTTATATACGAGAAAAGAAACCCTAGGGCGATTAACAATGAAACCCTAAAGCCCACGGGTAAAAATAAAACAAACCCAAAACAAACTAGGAAACCGAAAATTCTGAAAAACAGTAAATTACATTTTTGAGGCCCTAAACGACCTCGAAAGCCCGAAAAAACCCACACGTCATAGCATAGCGACGAGTTTTGTTCCTAGCGCGGTTCCCTTTTCGGAAAGCTATGGCACGATCGAATCGGACACCAAATGCGAAAGTTGCAATAGTAACTTTCGTTTTCCTTTTCCTCCTTTTGCACAATCGAATTGTTCTTCAAATCAGGCTGTCAATCGTTCTACATCAGTCTCCTCCACCTCCGAAGAACTCGACCCCGAGTTCTCTTCAGGATAAAGAACCTCATCTGCACGAAACTCATGCAGATCAGCCACATTAAAGGTGTTAGAAATGCCCATGGAATCAGGAAGGGCAACAACATAAGCATTGTCGATGATCTTCCTCAGCACCTTAAAAGGACCATATTTTCTGGGCTTCAGCTTGTTGTAGGTACCAACAGGAAATCTCTCCTTCCTCAGAAACACCATCACGTCATCGCCCTCTTGGAACACTTTAACTCTTCAATGCTTGTCAGCTGCAGCTTTATACTTGGCATTAGTTTCTTCCAGCTTGGCCTTAACTTCTTCTCTAACAACCTGCACATCTCTAGCCATAACCTCAGCAGCAGCGCTAACACTAGAAACTTTAGGAAGCTTCACCAAATCAACCACATGTCGAGGAATAGTAGTATAAACTAATGACAATGGTGACTTCCCTGTTGCACTATGCACAGCACTGTTATAAGCAAAGTCCACCTGTGGTAAAGCATAATCCCACTGTTTGGGCCTATCCCCACAAACACTCCGAACCATGTTACCTAAAGTTATGTTAGTAACCTCTGTCTGCCCATCAATTTGAGGATGAGCTGTGCTGCTACGATTCAAAGCTGTTCCAAACATTCTCCACAATGTAATCCAAAAGTGACTAAGGAACTTCGTGTCTCTATCAGAAGTAATGGACTTGGGTACTCCATGCAAACGAACCGCCTCCCTGAAAAATAATTTGGCTATATTGGACGCATCAGCAGTCTTCTTACAAGCTATAAAGTTCGACATCTTGGAGAACCTGTCAACTACCACAAACACAGAATCCACACCCCTTTGGGTACGGGGTAATCCCAACACAAAGTCCATAGCAAGATCCTGCCAAATATCTTCAGGAGCATGTAAAGGTAGATAAAGACCTATATTTTGGGATTGACCCTTAGAAACCTGGCAGGTGTAGCACTTCCTCACAATAGCTCCTACATCCTTCTTCAGCTGTGGCCAGAAATACCTCTCCTCAAGGCTTGCAATAGTTTTGTCACGGCCCAAGTGCCCACTCAAACCCCCTCCATGCAGATCTCTGATCAGTTTCTGCCTCAATGATGAACTAGGAATACAAAGCCGATTGCCTTTGAATAAATAACCATCACTCACATGGAAATCTGCAACTGCATGATTGCTACTGCACTTGGCCCAAATTTCCTTAAAATCAACATCTTCCTCGTATAAGTCCTTCAAGAGATCAAAACCCACAACCTCCTAAGCTAGAGTGACCAGCAAGGAAGCTCTCCTACTCAAAGCATCTGCCACCCTATTAAGAGTACCAGATTTATGTTGAATCACAAAAGGAAATTTCTGCACAAAACTCACCCATCTTGCATGCATCTTGTTTACAGTTTTCTGACTGCTAAGGTACTTCAAGGCCTGATGATCAGTGAACAATACAAAATCTCTCTGAATAAGGTAGTGCTCCCATTGCTTCAATGCTCGGAACACTGCATAAAATTCCTGATCATAAGTACTCCACTTTTGTCGAGCTTCACTTAGCTTTTCACTAAAGAACACTATTGGTCTCTTTTCTTGTGACAACACAGCACCTACTCCCACGCCACTAGCATCACATTCCACCTCAAACACCTTGTCAAAATTGGGAAGAGCAAGAACTAGTGCAGTACAAAGTTTCTCCTTGATTAAGGCAAAGCTCTTCTCTTGCTCTTCTCCCCACTGGAATTTGCCTTTCTTCAAACATTCAGTAATAGGAGCAGTAATGGTACTGAAATTGCTCACAAATCTCCTGTAGAAAGTAGCTAAACCATGAAAACTCCGCACTTCAGAAACTGTTTTTAGAGCTGGCCATTCTCTTATAGCTCGTACCTTCTCTTCATCAACCTGAATGCCTTCCTCTCCAACCACAAAACCCAGAAACAACAACTTACTAGTGCAGAAAGTACACTTTTTCAGGTTAATGTACAGTTTATTTTCCTGTAAGGCACCCAAAACCTGCCTCAAATGTACCAGATGTTCTTCCTTGGTCCTGCTATATATCAATATATCATCAAAATACACCACGACAAAAGAACCAATAAAAGGACGAAGAACCTGGTTCATAAGCCTCATAAAGGTGTTGGGTGCATTAGACAACCCGAATGGCATAATCATCCACTCATATAAGCCATCCTTGCTCTTAAAAGCTGTCTTCCACTCATCCCCTGGCTTGACTCGAATCTGGTGGTAACCACTTCGAAGATCTATCTTGGTAAACACCTTGGAACCCTCCAGCTCATCAAGCATGTCCTCCAAACGAGGAATAGGAAACCTGTACTTCACAGTTATCTTATTTATGGCTCTGTTGTCAACACACATCCGCCATTGATTGCCCTTCTTAGGAACAAGGAGGACTGGAACTGCACAAGGACTCATACTCTCACGAATGAACCCTTTTTTCAGCAAGTCTTCTCAAAATCTCGTTCTCCTTGGGACTCATGCGGTAATAGGGCAGATTTGGCAAACTAGATCCAGGCACCAAATCAATCTGATGTTGAATGTCACTCATAGGTGGTAATTCGTTGGGCAACTCATCTAAAATCAGCTCTTCAAACTCTCCCAACATATTCTGCACTTCCTTAGGGATCACCATATCTTCCTTTTCTGCAGTCAACAAACCTTTAATCACCACTAGACAGAAACCTTCAGATTCTTTAAAGGCTTCATCCATCTCAAATTCACTACTAGACAAGGTCAGAAAACTCTCCCCTTTCTTTCCACCAGACTTCTCAAATTGTAAGACAGGAGCCATAGCAATTTTATGACTATTCCATATAAACATCATCACATTATCTCTGCCTTTGTAAGTCACATCCACATCATATTGCCAAGGTCGCCCAAATAAAATATGACAAGCATCCATGTCGATAATATCACACAGAATGTCATCTTTATAATGCTTACCAATGGATACCGGTACTTTGCAGGACTCAGCAACTCGAACCTGTGGACCTTTTTTGACCCACCCAAGGGAATAAGGTGCCTCATGAGGCTGTGTAGGTAACTGCAAATACTCCACCAGCTTCTTGGCTACAAAATTTTCACAGCTCCCATTATCCACAATCAAATTGCACACAGTGACCTGAAAATATTACGTCGCTGCCCATCTTCTTTAGGAGACAATAAAACCCGCTGCAACACAATATTAACCTTTTCAGGAGACTCCTCCACCGCAAACTCAGCCCCGTCATAATCGTCATCTCTTTCAACTTCTTCTTCATCTCATCATACTCACCTATAAGAGCAGCTTGTCTCCTCTCAGGACACACATTAGATCTATGCCCAGGCTTGTTGCATCTATAACAGACTTCTGTTGTAGGCCTAGCATAAGGATTGTTAAGCCTCTGGTTTGGGGCCCTCTTTGGTGCACCACTAGAACTGCTAGAATTGTCAGTCCATTTAGAAGGGGGATTGGAAGCCCTAGAAGCACTTCCTGTATTCTGCTATAAGGCTTTACCATTGTCAGTTGAGGCGTTTACCAAATATGTGCTCCTTTGGTAGTTATATCTCTGGAAAGAAGAAGCTCGTGAAGGCTTCTCTAAGAATTATGCCTTCAATGCTAGATTTGAAGCTTCTGCCACAGTCCACATAGTTTGCAACCCAATTTTCTCCTGAATGAAAGGCTTCAGCCCACTGATATAGCGAGCCACCTTCTGGCCCTCAGTTTCTCCTAGTTCATTACTCTCTGAATAACGTAAGAACTCAACAGTGTACTCAGCCACTGTCCTAGTTCCCTGGACACATTTAATATACAACCTGTACAGAATTTGCTCATAATCATCAGGCAGGAATCTCTCCATCATCAGCTGTTTCATTCTTCGCCATGTTTTAACGCTCTGCTTCCTCTGCTTCTTTCGAGTATTCTGCAACTTATCCCACCAAACTGCAGCAGTACTCTTCAATCTCCAGGCAACATGCTTAACCTGCTTGTGTTCAGGCACCTCCATAATCTCAAAGAATCTGTCCACTTGAAGCTGCCAATCCAGGTAATCTTCCACACCCAAGTTGCCTGAAAAGAAAGGAATTTCAGCCTTGACTTTGTAATCCTGGTTAGCTTGTCCTTGTTGTTCAGGTTGCACAATTTCTTCTTCAGACTCAGATTCTAAATCATTATCAACAACTTCACCACGTGGGGCCCTAACTCACTGGCCTCCTTCCCCGCCTCTATTCCGATTGTTGTTGTTGTTATTGTTTCGTTCTCCCACCAATCCACGAATTTCTCAAATTTGATTGTTCATGGTGTTGATGGCAGCGGTAAACGCTGCGGTAAGAGAAGCGGTAAACACTGCGGTAAGAGAAGCGGTAAGAGCATCAAGATCTGCTTTCGTAACTTCACCCATTGCTACCAAGGTAAATAGGAGAGACAGGGAAGACCTACTTTGATACCACCTGACGCAGTCGGAACAGTAACCTAGGTATACAAGCAATAAACCTAAACAAAGAGTTCTGGAGTTCACCAAAGATAAAAGAGAAAATTCTCTATTTGATTGATAATAAGATGAAAGATAGTTCTGCAGCCGTTTAAGGTTGCTTATATATGAGAAAAGAAACCCTAGGGCGACTAACAATGAAACCCTAAAGCCCACGGGTAAAAATAAAACAAACCCAAAACAAACTAGGAAACCGAAAATTCTGAAAAACAGTAAATTGCATTTTTGAGGCCCTAAACGACCCCGAAAGCCCGAAAAAGCCCACACGTCGTGGCGTAGCGACTAGTTTTGTTCCTAGTGCTATTTCCTTTCCGGAAAGCTATGACACGATCGAATCGGACACCAAATGCGAAAGTTCCAATAGTAACTTTCGTTTTCCTTTTCCTCCTTTTGCACAATCGAATTGTTCTTCAAATCGGCATTCGTTCTACATCATTTCATTAGTGTAACAATCGAGCATCTTGAGTTCTTGAGGCTAATTGTAACAGTAGCTGGGTATACTTCTCGGACCACTAACTCAATAGTCATGTACTCATGTTTCCATGAAGATTTTTTATTTTATTTTTATAAGAAAAAGAAAAGGAACTGGACAGAAGAATCTCTACGGCACTCGCCGTTTAACTTATCAAATAAGATTACATGTTTAGACTAATTTCGTATCCACAAGTAGCTTGAGTAAATCTTGTATCTCAGGTTTGCTAACTGGGTCTGCTGCAAAATCAACTTCTCTAAAAATGTGCTTGAGATTGATGTCTAATTATGCGCTAAGGAAATTGATATCAGCTGTAATTGTTCCCATGAAGGATATTGTGGTCTAAGTAATTTCCTTGGCATCAAGACCATCAAGTACGAACGTCAAAAGATATTGTTGTCATCTGGCTTTAGAATTGGAAATTGCGGTGCAGGGCATTTAGGTCTATATCCAAAGAGCAGTGTGGTCATAGTATTGCAGAATTAATTGGTGCATGCTTTTTTGGCTATCATGTAATAAAGCTATCGGTGCTGTGGTGACGTCAATTAAATCGAACCTGAGACCTGCTCTACATCTCTACATATAAAGCGAGGAGGAGTTCACTGTTCATCTTTGGTCAAATTTTTGAACTTCCGAAATTGCCCACGATTAACAACGGAAGTTACAAAAAGCACAGAGAGTTTACAGTCGTGTTATTGTTTTCTGAATTCTAACTCACTCATCATTAGTTTTATTTCTATAACAGTCCTTATTTCATTGATTTGTTACATGATCTTTGTTCCTCTTGATCGAGTTGTCTTCTATCTAAGCTTGCTCCCAAAGTCAAGAATATTCTATTTGAATAGTTGCCGTCACAGTGTGAATTTGTGATCTTAGATTCTTAGTAATCCCATATGCCTTTATCCTGTGCTTAAATGATGTATAAGTTATGTGTTCCTGATATGAGTGCATGTAATTTTGGACTGATATTTGATACATATCCCTTTTGGGCACTTCATATATTATTTATTTCATCAACTATTTCATTTAGTTGGCAGGTTTCTGTAAATGTCCATTACATGTTTCTTTCAATTTGTAATTTACATATGAAGTAGTGCTTTATAATCTTAGTCGGTAAAATCTTTACTTTGATTGCTTTATATGTAATCATGAACGTGATTGGCCTGATTCAGGGTTCTATTATGATGGAATGGATTCAGGTGGAGAATGTGTTACGTTCCAGCTAAGAACTGAGCTAAATATATGTAATTTTCACAAGTGCATTTTAGTCAGTCAAAGTAGTTTTCTGATTTGGATTTCATTATTTTGGTTGGATATTATAACTTGATAAAACAAATGATTTGTATTTCTGTTTCCTCTGCTGTTTTCTGTAGATTATTGTCTTTTGTTGTTAAGACTGTTCCTTGGGATTTTGGTAAACTTTTTTGATACATGTACAGGTATCCTACAGAATATGGAATGTTTCACTGCTGTATAGCTGATAGAGAACATGACTGGAGGGAGGGAACAGAGAAGTACAAGTTCTTTGAGAATTGCCTTGGATTCTTGGATAGACAAAAGGTGCAATTTTTACAGTGAAGTTGCTCATATCCCATCACCATTTTAGTGTTTTTTCCTGTTGAAGAATCAATCCAGGTAGTCAGATGTGAATTCTTACCCAGTATATTTTAGTTACAATTTCTAACTTATTAAGGTTGCTTTAAGAAATTCCTAGCTTTTGCTTATTTCAAATACCATATACTATATCCGATTACTCATGTTTATTTACTTCTATTTATTGGGTGTTGCTTAATTTCACGTTTGCTATGATTCAGTTTATCTCTTAAATTTTGATTACTATTGTTTGTTGATTATTGATCTTAATTTTTTTATATTGACAAGTTTTTTGTTTTGCAGATGCTCTTTGCAATATTTCTTAGTTTTGTCAATCAACTTTTGAGTGAATCAAGATGGTATGTTTTTGTTGTTTAGATTCTCGATTTCTATTTAATGTTTATGTGTTGTTCTTCAAGTTTAGGCCTTCTGGGTTTTGTACTTTGTCCCACCTTACAGAGTCCCATCACCAAACATGGATCAAATTGGTGTTGTGCAAGGAAAGAGGAGGATGGATAAAGTACTACGAGTAAAGTTACTCAAAGATATCCTGATACCAAACAACCAACAATCCCATAACGTTAATGGGAATTGAAGAAGCAACTAAATTAAAGGAGGGATCTACGCTTGGGTGGTAGAGGAGGAAGAAGCTGAAAAAGAGGAAAAAACAAAGAAAGAAAGAAAGAAAGAAAAGAAAAAAAATTTTGAGGGTAAATCAGTCTGTTAATGTTTGTGACCGAGGGGTCTAATTAACGTGAGAGAGAGAGAGAGAGAGAGAGAGAGAGAGAGAGAGAGAGAGAGAGAGAGAGAGAGAGAGAAGAAGTATAGTGGTTCGTCTCCCGCCTTAGCGGCAAACTACGTCCACTTGAAATCTTAACTATGTGTGATGTAATGGGATGTCTTCTAAGTGGGAGGAGTGATCCCTTTTATAAGGAAGGAAGCCACTCTCCTTTACATGTTTTCCAATGTGGGATGCAAAGATAACTATTCTAGTGTAGAAAGCCATATTATGAAGACAACTTGGCAAGGCCGGGAAGGTGGCTTCCCGGGGAGATATTGGCCGCTTCCGACTACCGTGCCGTAGCTTGGACATCGGGCTACGGGATGCATGTCTCAGTTGGGCCCCCCAAGAGGGTGTTACTTATGCTTGGTGATATAGAAAATAGCCTTGCTAGTGAGAGGTATCTACAAGTCCCCGAAGTCCCCAAGTAAGAGGAGCTTCTTGGTTGGGGAGTTATAAACATGATGTCATCAAGCATAAGTAACGTCCGAGAGGCGCCTAGCCCCTACAAGTCCCCGAACTCCGTAAGCAAGAAGGGACTTGTTAACCTGCATAGCAAAGACAAAAGCGCGCATATGTAGAATGCTTGTTGTATTGGGCAACATATGTGAGTTTCATTGATATGCATTGGCATATACGAATGGACGAGGTGCATGATACATGTAAATGGCACCGAGTATGACGTATAAACTCGAGAACGCATATGGTTGTGTGAGCAAATGCATTGCATATGATAAATTCGTGATGCGCGCAAGAAAACGAACGAGGTCGAGTTGACGAGGTTACGCTCGGTGTGAGTTGTATGAGTGCCATGAAGGCAAGCGGTTGTAATTCATGAACGATGGCAACGCGAACGCTTGTGTTTGTTTGGTTTTCGCTCGTATTAATGGAACGCAAAAAGAACTCGATTTGTGGCAAACAACAAATGGTAAAAGAATTCAATGTTCCATTGATGTGTATTATGTCTAGGGGATGTGAGGGTAAAGCTTGGGAATGCCGGAAGGCAAGAGCGTGAAAGCTCGGGGGTGCCGGGAAGGAGTGAGTGGAAAGCTCGGGGTTGCCGGGAAGGTCTGAGGGGGAAGCTCGTGAGTTGCCGGGAAGGCATGAGCGGGAAGCTCGGGGTTGCCGGGAAGGCATGAGCAGGAAGCTCGTGGGTTGCTGGGAAGGCATGGGAGGGAAGCTCGTGGGTTGCCGGGAAGGTATGAGAGGGAAGCTCGTGGGTTGCCGGGAAGGCATGAGCAGGAAGCTCGGGGGTGCAGCGAAGGCGTGAGTGGGAAGCTCCGGGTGCCTCGAAGGCTTAAGCGGTAAGCTCATGAGCGGGAAGCTCAGGGGTACCACGAAGGCGTGAGCGGTAAGCTAGTGAGCGGGAAGCTCGGGGGTGCCTCGAAGGCGTGAGCGCGGAGTTCGTGAGCGGAGGCTCGGGGTGCCGCGAAGGCGTGAGCACGGAGCTCGTGAGAGGAAGCTCGGGGGTGCCGCTAAGGCATGATCGGTAAGCTGGTGAGCGGAAGCTCGGGGGTGCCGCGAAGGCATGACCGGAAGCTCGGGTTGTCGCGAAGGCGTGAGCAGAAGCTCGGGGTTGCCGCGAGGGCTTGAGCGGAAGCTCGGGGTCACGAAGGAGTGAGCGCGGAGCTTAGGGATGCCGTGGAGGTGTGAGCGCGGAGCTCGAATGTGATGCCCTGAGGCGTAAACGTAACCGTTGCTAATTATGCTGGCTGTATGTTTGTCCCGAAGTCCCTAGTCAAGGAGGATTTTCTTGCGGGGTTGATACCAAAGCGTAGCTTTGTGCCGTATAACGAGCATAATTAGTGTAAGTGCGTCGTCCATCTAGAATTGGTCGGAGCGAACACTTATGCCCTTTCGGGTGGGCCCTTGCTAGGCCCTCTGAGGAGTCCCCCACTCCTCGATATAGACCTCCGTATGGTCGGAAAATTGTTTGATGAGGGGAGCTGCGTTAAAGCAATGGGCGTTAGGTAGCGAACCTAATCTTTCATACTCAAGCGTCGGGGGTTAACTACCGGATCAATGGCTGCCATGGGCTGTGTTAACCGGTCCCTTTACTCTTTCCCGGAGGAGAAAAGTTTGACTGCAATGCCGCGTAGCAGTCATTGTCATTATGAGGCGTTGCCTTACCGCATGCCGGTTGGTCGTAGACAAAGTATGGTGCCCGGAGGTTAGACCATATGTATACATATAAAGTATATGTAAAATTTCTGAGTGTATGAACAATGCCGAATAAGTATGGCATGTGTAGCATGTACTTGTAATGTGGATGCTAATAATATTTTTGCATTATTGTAAGCAAGCTTAAGGATCATTGAGATTAATATTTAAAGCATGGAGTTGCATGTAAGGCATAGCAAGTGGTTTTGCTCAAGAGTTATAAAAGCATGGCATTGGCATGGCACTAGCTCAAATTGAAAGAGCATAAAGAAAGGAAGATATAGTTACTTATCTTATGCCGATTGGAGAGGGTTTGAATTAGAATCAATATAAGTACCCAAAATCATGTTGGAGTTGTCCAAGCATGACGCTCCATTGCTTTGGCGGATGAGTTGCTCCGATAATGTACGTTAACTAGTAGTTGAATGCTTGGTAGAAATAGTTGAATTTCCTTGAAACAAAATAGATGATTAATATGTGTATTTGTAAAATCAACATCAATAATTTGCGTATGTACTTTGATAAAATTGTAAGCAAAGTGTATATGCAAAATTGTAGTTGGCAACAAATGACATATTTGATTGTGTGCCTCTGATTTGAAAGTGATAGTGAAATGTCAAAGAAGCATTGTACTAGACTGACTAGAATGGGTATGGACCAAAGTTCATGCTATTTTGAAATGTCAGAGTGCCATTCTAGTGGGGTGTAGAGCCATATATGCAAGATTGAGGTGATCTAAGGATAGTGCACATATGTGGGCTTTAGGATAAAGTTTATAATTTAATTAAACGTGGATATGCTCTGCATGCACATTAGTCTGAAATTTGGACCCGGCCACATATGCTTGGTTGACTTCCCCAGCTAGTTCGTTTGTGGGCATGCTCTGTTAATCAAATTGAATCATACATACTATCACAAGCAATTGAAATGCTATACAGGACAAGAAAAACTTATGACACTAGTTATCAAGTGGCGGCATATATGCACAATTAACACGTAGGCATAATTGGCAAGGCAATAGACATGTGCTTTCATTTGATACTTAGCTTATGTGTCCATAGCTGATGGGGAAGGCCCAAGAGGTCCATGCATGAACACACATATATGTGTGTGTGTGTGTGTGTGTGTGTGTGTGTGTGAAGTGTTTGTGCAGGCAGGTGTCGCCTAACTTATGCAGAAAGCGGAAGCATGTGGTGCTTGTATAGTAAGGATGAGAACATAAATTGGAGGGAAAACTTAGCTTGCCGGTGTATAGAACAAAATTGCTTAATGGCTGGGTGCGCAGAGCACAGCCCATATGGCACCAGCCACATGCTTGAATGATTGGTGGCTGCTGTTGGGTCGACGACTACTGCTTGAGTAGTAAAGTGAAGCTTTCGAATGAAAGTTAGCTTGAAGGAGGTAGCTGTGTGTTCAAACAAGGACCAGCAAGTGGATAAAGTGAACGCTCAGCGATGGAGTTCATGGATGGGCATTTACCGATGATGGATGAGTGTTGATCAATGATAGAGCTCGTCATGGGTGAACTGATGATTGACAGTGGATAAAGTGCCCAGGGAGAGTGACTAGCGGTAGCCGAAGTTTGTCCAGCTGAACTCTGGCCAGCGGAGCTGCCACTTGGCAGTACAGCTTAGCAGCGATAGCTCGGCGGTATAGGCTACCCAACGGTGGTGCCTAGCGGAGGCAGCTCAGCGGTGGTGCTCGGAGGCCAACGGTGGAGGTTGACGGTGCCCTAGTCGGCTGGAGAAGAGCTTTGGCCAGTGGTGTACGGTCTGGCGGTGTTCAGTCCGGCGGTGTACAGTTAGAAAATTGAAACTCGGCTATGCCAGGCTGGCCAAGGAAGCTTGGCGACGCCGCCGATGAAGCTTAGCGGAAGACGTTTGCCTCCGATGCAGCTTTAGCTGAGGAAACTTGGTGGTGTGGTGAAGCCTTGGCTAATAGAGCTCGCTCGGCAGTAGGCCTACTGGCGGTGGCAGTCAAGCTTGCTGGTGGTGCCTGTGAAGTTTGCTGGCGGTGCCTAGCGGAGGTTTAGCCCCTGGTTGTGGTCGACGGTGAGGCTTGGCTGGTAGTGGCAAAGAAGCTTGCTGGCGGTGCCGGTGAAGTTTGCTGGCGGTGCCAGGGAAGCTTTGGCGGTGCCTAGCGGAGGTTTAGCCGCTGGTTGTTGATGCGTAGTGGTTGTCGGCTAGCGGAGCGGAGCTTAAGGTCAGCGGGGTTTGTCCGCGAAGCTTTTTGTCAGGAGAGCTCTTGGTTGGTCAACGGAGGCATGAAGAAGGTGTGATGAAGTTTCACGGGCCGCAATCTATCAAAGCTTGGAGGAAGCTCCTGGCGGTGTGACAAGCCAAGAAAGAGACTAGGTGCCCAAAGAATTTTTCCGGGTCTCTAGAGTAAATTGACACCCATAAATTTTTTATTTTTTTTTTAGGTGGTGCAGCGTTGACCAACTTTGAGTTGGCGCTGACCAGAGTTGGTCGACGTTGACCTTTTTTAGATGGACGTTGACCAAGCATTGACCGACCCCCGATGGGCACTGACCGAGCCTGATGGGCGTTGACCGGAGTTGACCAGCCCTACTCGGCATTGACCAAGCGTTGACTTGGCATATGGCACAAGTTGCCGCTAAGAATATCAATTATATAACTCATAAAATTATTTTGAGTTTCGTCAAGATGACTTAACTCAATGGTAAGTGACAAAGCCTTTGTGTTGGCTTCCCACAGACGGCGCCAATGTTAATGTTTGTGACCGAGGGGTCTAATTAACGTGAGAGAGAGAGAGAGAGAGATAGACACAAGAAGTATAGTGGTTCGTCTCCCACCTTAGCGGGAAACTACGTCCACTTGAAATCTTAACTATGTGTGTTGGGCCTTGCGACCCAAGAGGATTACATGAGATGTAATGGGATGTCTTCTAAGTGGGAGGAGTGATCCCTTTTATAAGGAAGGAAGCAATTCTCCTTTACATGTTTTCCAATGTGGGATGCAAAGATAACTATTCTAGTGTAGAAAGCCATATTATGAAGACAACTTGGCAAGGCCGGGAAGGTGGCTTCCCGGCGAGGTATTGGCCGCTTTCGACTACCGTGGCGTAGCTTAGACATCAGGCTATGGGATGCATGTCTCGGTTGGGCCCCACCATGGCTTGTGGGCCCCCCAAGAGGGTGTTACTTATGCTTGGTGATATAGAAAATAGCCTTGCTAGTGAGAGGTATCTACACAGTCTTTTTGCCCTCACTTAGTGTCTCATGTCCATTACATGTGATCAAATTAACGGCTCCGTGACAGAAATTGACCGGAAGTATGACATTTATAAAAAAAAAAATTAAGTCTAGGTATTACATTGATAACATTGTAAGTTCATATATCATATTGAAAGTCCCCTAAGTGTCCAGAGCTTGTTGGTGAAAAAAACCCGAAACTATAATATAGGATTTTAGCAAAAGGTGTTATATATGTGATTGAAATGTTTGGATTAAGCACATGGATTGCATTTGAACAGGTTTTTAGTCGTTAATGTCATATTATTAAACATTGATCTTTGATTGATAGTAATTTGATTATTTGCGTAAGACATGTTCAATTGTATGGGAAGTAGGTACATGATTATTCTCAGAAGAAAAAAAAAAAAAAAAAAGTAGATGATTATTTGGTGGGAATATTTGGAGGGAAAATTTAGTAACGCTTTGCTTTTTTGGAGTTCGACTAGGAGAGAGGGTGGACACACTTCAGATCAATGATTTAGGGGTATTTTGGTCTTTTTAAAAATTGATCACATTGTGAAATTAGTTCAGGTACCATTTTGATTACTTTGAAAAATTGAGTATCATTTTGTCCGGTTCATGAAAGTTTTGACCCCTCTCATGACAAAAGGAAAAAAATACAAACAGTACCCGACCTTTGGCCCATTAGTAACTTTAGTACCTGACAAAAAAAAAATATCACTTTGGTACTTGAAGTTCAGACCCCGACCCAACATTAGTACCTAGAACACTGTTGGTCGTTACGGTGTTAGCCAGGTGGCAAACTTTGAGGGGTATTCTCGTCTCTTCACTCAATCTCTTCTTCTTCCTCTCGCTTTCTTCGTCTTCTTCTTCCTCCCAACTCTCCTTGTTTCTCTCAATCTCTTCTTCTTCCTCAAGCTCAGATTTCCAATCCATAGGTGGCAAACTCTCATCTACAACGGTTACATAGCCGGAATATTTCCCTGCTTCTCCTTCCTCGGCGAGCACATGGCCGCTCGAATCCCGAGAGTTTTTGAATATCGAAACCCTGAATACAAGTATGGGATATTACCAAGAAAATGGGGATCGAATAGAAGGAACATACATCATAGTCGAGCTGGTCTTGTGGAGGCTCAAAAGTGTAGAACAAGCTCGAACTGCCCTTCAAAGCATCAACTATGCTCTGGTAATCAAATGAGTCTAAATGGAAAATCTTTAGGCTCTTGTTATTCTCACACGAAACCCAACCCAACTTGGATATGAAGAAGACGTGCCAACTCCCCTCTCTCTTTCTCTCACTTTAACCCCTAATCCTCTCTCCCTATTCCCCCCCCCCCCCTGGTCATCTTCACCACCATGAGAAGAAGACAAAAATAAACCAAACCTCAGACTTTCTTCTCTGCCAATCTTCCATAGTCCCCTCTGATACGTTTGTTCAACCTAGAAAAAGGGAAAGAAAAAAAACTAAGAAATGTGTTATGTGGGCAAAGCAACAAAGATCTTTATCTTCATGGTGACAGTGCTTGTGGTTGTTGGCCTCGTCTTAGGTTCAGGATTCTCCGCCATGGCCTCCACCATCAAACAACAAATCTAAATTCTTCACTACAACTCTTAACCCCAAAACAGAAAAGACCAAAATCAAATTCAGGCAACAGAGACAACCTAACCAAAATTTGAACCACAAACACAAAACCCAATTGGGAAAATTCCCAACCCAACCACAATAATCCTCTTCGGGTTCAAAATAGCAAGAAAAGTCTTCTTCCTCCTCTTCCACCTCAAAATCGTCATATGTTTCTAGCAAAGGACTGCGAATTGCAATGGGAGAAGGATTGGGTCTTGGAGAAAGCTCTAAGAAATCAAAAGATGAAGAGAGCGTGAGGAAGAAGAAGAAATCAGAAGCTCAGATCGGAAACTCTCTCTTCCCTTCTTCTACTTCCACGTCTCTACCCAAGTAAAATTTTGTTCTAGCGAAGAGCAAATTTTGTTATGGACCGCACGATGGAGGGAGGGGGAAAAATAAAAAAATAACATTAGAGACTCAAATTACCTATTTACCCTTTATTATATGTCACCTGGCTAACGCCGTAACGGCCAACAGTGTTTTAGGTACTAATATTGGGTCAAGGTCGGAACTTCAGGTACCAAAGTCATATTTTTTTTTTGTCAGATACTAAAGTTACTAATGGGTCAAAGGTCGGGTACTGTTTGCATTTTTCCCCCATGAAAAAAAGCTCTTAATTAAACAAAGGGTGCTTTTATTGACTCTATTAGACCTGTCAATTTAATATTTATGGCTCCTCATTTTTCTGAATCTTTTAAAATGGACTAAATTCAGTTTGTCCCATCCAACTTTGGGGCAAACATTAGTTTGGTCCCTGATTATTTTTTTTTTTTTTAAATCATGATGGTCATTGCATTCCATTTTCCATCAAGTGTGTCCAAAATTCAAATTGGCCTCAAAACGTGACTTGGCACCGACATGAGGGCTCACTTTTCAAACTTTGACACTCAGTTTGGACGAAATGTCTAAACACCCCTTGTACCCATCTTCTCCTTCGACGACTTCACCTCTCTCTGGTTTCAGATGGAAGACGACGATGTTTTCAACCACCTACCACCTCCTCCAGCCACCCCTGTGCTGCCATCATCATCGGCTCTCCCTCCCACACAGACCACAAAAATCCGGGTGCCCCAACCCGATCTGCAAACTCTATAACCCACCTCTCTGCAGAGGATCTGGGATTAGTAATTGCAAAAATTGCTGATTTAGCGAACCCTTGTATGGGTTTAGCTCGGATTCTAGATCAACCAAAATATACTTGAAATCTGCCAAACTAACTTGGCGTCACAAGAGTCAGGATGTATAGAACTTCTACTTGCTCAACGCAAAAATGTGTAATGCTTTGCTTGAACCGGTGAATCCCTGAAACCTAGAATCATCGAACCCAACACTCCTTTCTTTCTCATCGCCAAATTCATAGCTTCAGTCTTCTTCTATTGTAAGTATCTTCTTACTACTACTCTTCTGTTTTCTTGTTTTGGATGATTATTGGAATTTTGGGATTATTTTAAGGTTCAAATTCTCAATGAGTCAGTGTATTAGGGTTTAGGGTTATTGCTAGCTAGTCTAGTTCACTCTTTCTTCTCAGCTTCTATAGCTGCTCTCTATTTCTAGTTAAGCAGATTATTTCACAAGATTGGAAGAATTGCAAATATCATTCAAGTTAAAAAATAATAATAAAAAAAAAATTAAAAAAAATTATGTATCAGCCTTTTATCAGTGCTTAATTTTTTAGGTGTTAGAGCAACTCCAACAGCTTCTCTATAATTTATGTATTATAGGGAAGCAAAAGTCAAAGCTTTAGCCTCTTTTTCTTCTCCAACTCCAATAGATTCCCTATTTTACAACAATCTCTAAAATCTCCATATTCTTCCTTAAAATTTTAGAGTTTGCTGTAAATATAGGGAATTTGGTTTTCTCTTTCCTCACTTTCCCTAAAATAGAGATAGTTATAGGGAATCTGTTGGAGCAAAAGAGACTTATTTTTCCCTAAAGTAGAGAAAAATCAAAATATAAGGAATCTGTTGGAGTTGCTCTTCTTGTTTATTCTTGGATATGCTATAATTGGAGGATGGTAAAATAGATTGGAAAACACTATGGGATAGGGAAGGTGTTGTTTATATTTCTCTCTCTTTGGTGGTTGCGTGAAATGAATTATGATTGGCATGAAAGCAATAATAGAAACTGTTTAATACTGAAATAAATTAGGTAATGGGCTTTGACTCTATTTAACTTTTATATGGGCTTAGAGTTCTGCGTGTCTAATGTCTATCAGTCTTTGGTGAATGAAATCAAGAATATGTACTCTATGTGTGTGACTTATCCGTGTAGTAATACTCTCTCTTTCCATATTTACTTTGCATATATGATGAACTAACTAAAACAATGTTGAAAAAGATGGGACCTTGGCAAGAATGTTGAGGCCCAGAAATCTGGGACTTCGACGAATGGGAGATAACAATGGGGAGTAGTAGATGGCAGCTAAAGGAACATAAAGGGTGAAGCCTTGAAGAAACACAGCGAGTTCGCCATTCACAAGGAGCTTTAGCGAGAGCCAACGCTCAACGAATGGCACGTCGTACTTTGGGTTGGTCTTCTTCTTCTGGTCTATGATGAAGCTCAGATGATCTGATCCAAGGGAGGTGGGAAGCGGCATCTAAGTTCTTTTACTTCGGAAAAATGGCAAGAGAAATAGAGGGAGGAAGAGAATTTTAATTTTAATTTTAATTTTTGAGATTATATTATTTGGGTTTATTATTTGTTAATTTTAAATTTTGAGATTATTGGGGTTAAATGTCCATTATGCCTCTAGGGGTTGAAATGTTGAAAAGTGGGCTCTCATGTTAGTGTCAAGTCAGCATCTGACGTCACCTTTCAAGTCAAATTTGAATTTTGAACGCGTATGATAGAAAATGGAAGTGCAAGGACCATCATGATTTAAAAAAAAAAAATCAGGGACCAAACAGATGTATGCCCTAAAGCTGGAAGGGGCAAGCTGAATTTAGTCATTTTAGAGCAAGTCCGCCCGTTGAGGCTGGCAGGTGTCAATACTGTTCAGTACTTTCTGCCTTTCATTTCCACCGTCTAGGTTGGCTGCTCAGATACTGTTCACAAAAGGTCACCAAATGTCAGTTGGCAGGTCAAGAAAGTGACCTAGAGTGACTTTTTGTGAATAGTATCTGACCAGCCAACCTCAACGGGTGGACTTGCTCTTAAAATTCTAATTTTGCCCCCTGAAGACAAAAAAAAAACATATCTCAACCATCATGATTAATTGCTATGTCTAGATCACTTCGATGTGGAACGGATTCAAGTTTAATTGAGAGCTCTTTCTTGCTTACAAGATAATATAATTTTATGCCTTTGATCTCTCAACCACGTGATTAGGGAAGAACAACCAAAAGAGAATGAAAGAAAGTCAAGAATTATACAGCCCGAGAAACTAAGGGCTCCCTTTTCCCAAAAATGTAGGTTCATTCCTTTATAAACCCACGATCAGAATTGTTGATATCGTCCCTATAACAGTCTTAAAAAAACTCCGACGAAATAATTAGACTTCTATAGACCGTATTAAACTCTTATTTTAACGTGCCGCATGTCCACTGACTCGGTTTAACGTGCCCTGCATATTTTATGAAGGAAATTTCCTCAAAAAGTGAATCAAATAAAAAAAAATCAAATTTAGAGCCCTATAAATGGTTTTATGAAAGTAAAAAAGGGAAGAATCTTATTATTTACAGTTCAAATGACATTAGGTACCAGCCGTAACAATGATGGTGGTGCAAATCTCCTTCAAACTAAGGAAAAGCGCAAACCTCACACAAACTGGAATTCTTTGGCTTTGAAGCTCTGCAGACTCTTTAATCCAAAATCTTTCTAAAAGTGACGGCCTCTTCCCTTCTCCAGTCACATATATAGTTATATATCTCAATTGCTTAGTAAATGCAATTCTCTTTTCTAAAAAATATATATATATATATATATAGTTATATAGTTATATAAAATGCGAAAAACGTTAATCCATTGCGATCGTTCAAAATCGAAAGGACATTGCCTTTACGATTATGACACATGTCTGGACACAACCCCTAATTATTAGTGCTAGCGAGTCGTCGCCTCGGTTACGTACTAGGCCCTTGGTCTTGCCAGGACCTTAGGAACTTTTAGTGGGACCGGGCCTTCGACCCTTCTTAATTGGGGACTTTGTGACTAGGGAACTGGGTGTACCGGCAGGCCTCTTGTCGTGTACTCCCGGTGTTTCAACTTAGACAAACACCCCACCCAAGAGAGCTCTTGACCAAGGACCTGGGGGTTATTTATACCATATACATGTCGAGCGGAAAAACTAGAAGAACACGGCAAAACAGCCACCAGAAACCGCCTCTGGCCTATCAGAGGCACATTGGAGCCCCCACAGCAGAGCAGGACAAGTCGCCAAGATCCATGTAGACCAGAACCACCTTAGGTGGGCGGCAAGACATGGATGTAAGAACAGCTCTCAGGCAGGCTACAAGACCTCTGCATATGTGGAGAGGGCACATCCTCCCACATCAAAGCCTCATGGGCGCGATTCCCAACACTTCATAGACATACAAGGAGATACTTCCAAATTAAGTCAGTCAAAACTGTTTCTTCTCCGTACCGTTATTGTGTCTTTATTTCATATAGATACTAACTTAGGCATTAGAGGATTTCAGGCTGGCAATCCCCGTCTACCCCTGACTTATTTCTCTATCTGGACAGTTATCAGGACCAAAGGTGTTCAACTTGGTGATTCTCTAGGTGACGACATCCCAGGGACTGACAAAAACAAGATGCAAGAATAAAATTTGGCACAAAAGTATACAGACTAAATGGCAGGAATAACTGAATTGACGAAAATTGCCTTCAAAATATGCCACTTGGAAGCCTCTATAATGGAGCTATCGTCTCCAGGTGCCAATCTTCGGTCTGGTTCAGAACCTCAAGTCTCATTTTAAAGTTTTTCAAACTTGAGGTACGAAAGTTTAGAACTGCTGAAACGTCAAGTATGTTATTGATGATTTTTTTCTTTTTAATATATCTAGTATGTTGGAGACACCCTGAATGAAGCTCATTATGTTAATGCCTTCAAAAGAGCAAGAGGTCATTCTTCCACTCAACAGTTTAAAAATAGCAAACAATTCTTTTGTACTGCTTGGCAGATCCCTTTTGAGAAAAGAAAATGAAAGAAGAGCAACCAGAAGCACAATTTGAAAGCCTTCGTGTATATTATATTGGAACTCTTTACACTTGCAGTGCATCGATAAAATGATATTATAACTAGAGCCTGCATTCTCGTGCGATGCACGTGCTGTTGTTGTTTGCTTGTTTTTT